>CM038224.1:121323821-121460567 GCA_021442155.1 Cymbidium sinense | reverse complement strand
ACATCAAACTAAATCATATGGGAATGATAATAGGCATAACCTAACTCCTATTGGGTTTTCTTAGATCAAATGGGTCATTTGACCCATAAGAAAATAAGTTGACTCAACTTAACCCAATTTAAGTGAGTTAAACAAAACATAAAAGCATGAAAATTCAAAACCATCTTAACCAATGAATGTGCATAAGAGATTAATCATCTTAAACACCATTAATAAGTTAATTAATCTCTTTAATTAATAAATCAAATGACAAAATAACAAAAAAATAATTAAAAAAAAGGATAAAGAGAGGAAAAATTCCCTTTGTCCTCATCCCACATCACCTACCCCAAAGACAAAAAAAAGCCATCTCTTCAGAGGTGGCTGGTTTCAACTAAAGCAGGTAATCAAGCATAAAAAAAGGGCAATCATGGAGAGAAGATAAGAAAAAATAAAAAAATAAAAAAAGAGCATGCCATGAAGAAAATAACACACACACACTCTCTCAAGGAAAATAAGCTCTCATACACCATCCCACACCAAAATCGAAGCAAAATGAAACCTCCCCTTTCCTCCAACTGCTCTCAACCAGTGGAACCATCAAAACTGAAATTTAAATCCAAAGCTTGGGCTAGTGATCAAACCATAAGGAATTCTCTCAATTCCTTTGGAGAATTACTTTCCCTTGAAGAACCTAAGCTATTTCAATTGATTCCAGCCTTTGATATCCCCTAAATCAAGGTACGCCATTAATGATCCCCCCTTTTTCTTAAGAGCTTTCATCCTTGGTAGTTTCCTTACAAATCTTATTCTCTAGTGAGATCAAGCCATAAGGATTGAAAGAGGATCTTTCAACGATCATATAGCACTTTGAATCATCTAATTTGGTTAAGTATATCAAAAGAAATTAACAAAACAAGTTGGATGGTCCTCGGCACCCGCAGAGATCGGGAGAGACGAAATCGGGACCGTCCATTTCTTTTAAAAAGAAACAGACAGTCTAGATCTAGGCTATTAATTTGATTAAATCTCTTTAGGAACGGAATGACGTCCACCGATGATCGGATCGCATGAATCAACCCACGCGTTTAATCCCGTAAATCACGGATCATCGGGATCGTCCATCTTTAACCAACGGTCCATCTAATCCCGCTCATTTTAGTTAAGCATGGGACTTACCCAAAACCGTTAAAACGTTTAATTAATTAAAAAAAATTTAGAAAACTTCCAAAAATCATAACAAATCAAAGAAAAATTAGAAAAATATAAATAAAAGCTCTATGGATTTGTTTGGATTAGAGAAATCCATAGAAATTAAAATCCCCAAATTTTATTGGATTATTTTTCCTTAATTTAAGTTTAATTTAAAAATATTAAACTTTAATTACTCTTAAAGTAATAATCCAATTAATTTGAAACTTTGGGAAATGAAATTAAGATTAAAACATACCTTAGGTAAATTTTTGGATATTTAATTCTCTAAAATAAAATGAAATTAAAATTTTATGTGAGTTAACCCTTAAATTAAATAAATTAATTACTCTTTAATAAAATAATTATAAAATTTTAATTTAATAATCTTAAATCAAAATAATGAACATCAAAATAATAATTGAACATAATTAAACTAATATAAACATAATATGAACTTAATTAACTTAATTTGATAATTAAAAGAATTAAATAATTCAATTAAATCACTTGAACTTAAATCATAATAAATTAACCAAAAATGAATAAACCCTCATTGGAAAGATAGTTTAGTGAATAATAAGCTAAAAATAAAATATCTTAATTAATTTTAATAAATTAATCTTAATATTGGTTTTAATGAAATAATTAAAACCTTAATTACACCCTAATTACATCTTTAATTAATCTGAAACTTTAGGAACATAAAATTAACTTGTACCCCACTTGTCATAATTATCTGAAACCAAATTCATCTATAAATTTGGAATTCTTGAATTTTCAAATCTCTAGGTCAATATGAACTAAATAATAATTAAGAATAATCATTAATTCATTGGATTAATAACCAAATTGAACTAAACTGAAATAAACATCATAAATACTTAGGGTAATTCATCAAAACTTCCCAATTCAAAGAATCTAATCAAATAACAAAGTTTTAAGAAATTAATGCTTAATGAAATTCAAATATAATTGAACAACTTAAGTTAAACTTAATAAAATCACTTATCTTTAATGAATTTAAAATAATAAACTTAAAACCTAGGTTAATAAAATCAGATCAAGTAATTAACCTAAGTACTTTAGGTTAAGAATAATCTATGAACAAACCTAAGACATTAATTCATATTAATGGACTTAAAACTTAAGTTTACAAATTCATAATTTAATATCTTAAGTTAAATTGAATGAAATCAAACAAAAAATTAAACTCTTTAAAGTAACATGAGCCAAATCAAATGAAATCCATATAAATTAATTTAAAATGAAATAAATCAAACAAATTAAATTAATTCAAACAAATGAAATAACATAAATCAAATTCAAACATAATTGAAATCAAAAGGATTAATTAAAATACTTAAGGATTTTAATTAGCCTTTTGGAAACTTTAATAGGATTTAGGATGTTAAATGGAAAGAGCTCCATCCAAAAATGGAATCATTCCATTCTTCATTCTTGAAAACCTATACAACTTTAACTAAATAAAGTGAACATAAAATCAGAATAAAATCATTAAGTCATTTGAATTGAAACCAACCAATGGTAAAAACTAAACCAATTCAAACTTCAAACTTAAACTTAAAGGCCTAGCAAAGACTCACCACACAAACTCCACTTCTACACACACTAGATTTCTCAAGTCACGGATCCTAGATCTAGGTTAGATCGTTCTGTGATTTTTCTTTAATCTCCTGTGATATGTTATGATGTGCTTCACATGTCTGTGTGGTGTATTGCTTTAGATTGGATACCTAAGCTTGTTTGTTCATTAGACTGGATGTTAGGGCGTTCTTTCTAGATTTAACATTATTTTCTGCAGGGGACTATGTTAAAGAGATCGCTGTAATAAATAAATCATAAAATTGTCATTTGCTTGTAAGTGATAAAAATCCCTTAACATAGTCCATAGGACAAGTGGGCTTGGCAAGCAACTAATGCTAAGCCCATATGTTTGGAAAATATAAACTGCTTGGTGTGCTGTATGTATTTCCTAATATCTGTTTTACAGGGCTTAGGATTTTCTTTAAATTTTAAATATAAATTTGAGCTTAGAATTAGGTTAGGATCTATGGGGTCTAGGATTAGCAAGAGCGACCAAGATGGATGGTGGTCCCGAGATGGATGTCCCAAGAAGGAGACTTTCTTGGAAAGAAGACCCATAGATCTAAACTTGTAGTTCTAGGTTGTTGTATAAGGGCGTAACTACAATTTTCTTCCGGTGTATAGCGTTCTAATACATTGGCCTTTGCTTATATATAATTTAATTTGGCTTGATTTATTTTGGGTGCAATAGAAACAATATGCTTTTCTTAGGTTTCTTTCGTATATGTTTGTGATGATATGCTGGACATAGGCTCATAGGATAAAATAAATTTTCTACCCAACTAAATCAACTAAATTATAAAAATAAATACAAGTCGTAATATTCACATAAAAGCTTAGGTATTAAAATAAGATAAAATATGTAGCAACCCCTTAGCTGGATGTCATGCATAATCATATTATTTCACTCTTGATTAATGAAGGAATTCCATCTTTACCTAGGCTTGACCTTTGAGAGCCTATGATGGAAGTACACCCTCTTCTATTTTGATTTGGCCCATAATCTTTTACTAATTACACGCATTAGGCATAAATTGCATCCTTATGGCCTAAAGGAATCGTGAGTCAAAAATTATTAAAATCTAAAAAATGTGCATTAGTTATATGCATCTTTATACCCTACATGATCTTAGGGATTAGGGAGTAAGTCTAGGTTCATAGATTTCTTTCCTAAAATTGCAACAGCCGAGCCATCTTGCATTCATATGACTTAGCCTCATGATTTTAAAATGTGCTTAAGTGGTGTTAGCTGGCAGCCTTCTCCAGGCAGGTTGTAAGCCTAAAAGAGTCAGGGATAGGTTAGTTCCTTCAAGTGAAGAGAATGACCAATGATTCCCAAAAATAGAACTAGGTTGAGCATCTGACATGTGTCAGAAGCATCTCTAGACTAGGTTCTGAAGCATCCTTTTAGAAATAAGTCTTCAACCTTAGGCATTTTTTTAGTCTTGTGCTGCTAGAATCTAAGTCCTAGATTTCTAATAAAATGACAACTTGAAATTTAAAATTAAATCCCAAATTTAAGCCTAATCATAGGATAGATGAAATGCCCATCCCAAAGATCAATAGGCATTTCCTACTCTTTTCCATTTGACTCTTAAAAGTAACTCTCTCCAATTTGGACCTCTCCCAATTGAATTTCTGAAAATCAATTCTTTGAAAGCTACCTTAGTAGTCTTTAGTAATAACCGCATATTTCTTTAATCGAGAGTATCCTTAGGAAGAGACACTTCCTAAGATGTAATTAACTATAGAGGCTTGCCTTTATAGGGAACTAGGATCCCAGGATAAAATTGACCCTGTTCTAATTTTTTATGTAGTTCAGGGGAAAATACTTTGGTACACAAAAGACCCATTAGCCTTAGGAGTCTTTTATTAAAATGATTGAATCCATTATAGGAAAGCATGTTTATCTTTTGAGATAATATGAGTATTCCTTAATGTCATATTTGATCATCTAAATAAAATATTTCTAAACTCTATGTGGTGTCATTTCTTTTCTCTATTCCATTAGAGAGAAAAAGAAAACCAACAGGAAGCATCTGATGTTTCCCTTTACAATCAATAAGCTGATAAGATCCTCTTTGGTAGGCCTTCTTTATGACATAGGGGCCTTCCCAAGTGGGTTCAAACTTGCCTCCCATCTTTTGAAGGGCAATAATTGGTCTCCTTAGGACTAACACAAGTTCTCCTACTTGGAAAGACCTGGGGCGGACTAGCTTATTGTGAGCATGAATCATTTTAGCCTTATACAACTCGAGATTCTGGGATGCCCGTAGGCGCTTCTCCTCTAAACTTTCGAGCTCTTCTAACCATAACTTTTCATTCTACTCGGTAGTGATCTCGTTACCCAATGCTATCCTTAGTGATGGGAGTTGAACTTCTAAAGGAAGAACGACTTCAGACCCATACACTATGGAAAATGGGGTAGACTGAGTTGGAGTTCGGTATGTGGTGTGGTAGGCCCACAAAGCTTCAACCAACTGCTCGTTCCAGTGTCGTTATTATCATCAAGAGTCTTCTTCAGTATCTGGATGAGAGTTTTATTGAATGTTTCTGCTAAGCCATTTACTCTAGTGTAGTTGATGGTGGAGTATCTCTAATCTATATCATGTCTTCTGGCGAAGCTGTTGATCTTTGTGCTTTTGAATGAATTACCATTATCGGATATAATTTATCGAGACACCCCGAACCTATATACGATATGGTTCCTAAAAAATTGAAGCACATGCTGAGCTGTGACCTATCTAAGTGGGATGGCATCCACCCACTTGAAAAAGTAGTCGGTGGCAGCTAAGATGAATCGATGCCCCTTAGAAGAAGGAGGATCGATCGGACCCACAATGTCGGTACCCCAACACTCAAATGGCCATGATGCCAATGTAGGGTGTAGAATATTGGGTGGCTGGTGGAGGGCCACACCGTGCACCTGACACTGATGGCATCTCCTAACTACATCCATGCAATATGTGATCATCAAAGGCCAGTAGTATCCAAGTATTTTGATCTTGATCTTCATCTTTGGATCAGATTGATGAGCTCTACATAGACCTGAGTGTACCTTAGTTACAATGACATGGGATTCATGTTTATCTAAATAACGTAACCACATTTGGTCAAAGGATCGATGATATAGGGTGCCATCAATAAGAGCGTTAGAGAGAGCTCTCAGTTTCACCTAATGGGCTTGTGACTTTTCTTGAGGTAGTTTGTCAGTGTTCAAGTAATCTATGAATAGTTGCCTCTAATCTAGGACCTTGTCCATTTTGGCAACAGCAACCTCCCCTTTAAGAGAAAGTCTCTCGATGAGTTCAGCATCAATAAGGGATAGGACTTATCTATTTTGGACCCTTATTGAAATAGACTCATCTTTTGGATATGCTAATTCTTTGGCGAGTTTAGCCAAAGAATCTCCTACTGTGTTCTCTGCTTGGGGAACCTTGTAGATGGTAACTTCGAGAATCTGGGCCAATAGCTTCATGGTATACTCATAGTAATGATAAAGCTTGGGTTTGAGAACCTGGTAGGAATCCCCAAAGATATTGAAGCTCTTGACACTGATAGTGATGGCTAACTCCAGACTGGCAATCAAAGCCTCATATTCAGCTCGTTGTTGGTGCAAGGGTTAGAAAGATACTATAAGAATCTCATCACATCATAGTTTGGAGTTTAGAGAACTATTCCTACCCCTGTGTGTCCTCAGAGAATAGATCGTGGTGCTTCATCTTTAAGAAAAGAAGCAGC
Source organism: Cymbidium sinense (assembly GCA_021442155.1). Taxonomy (NCBI): domain Eukaryota; kingdom Viridiplantae; phylum Streptophyta; class Magnoliopsida; order Asparagales; family Orchidaceae; genus Cymbidium; species Cymbidium sinense. The sequence goes on along the minus strand of CM038224.1, from coordinate 121,454,048 downwards.
ATCATCAAAATACATCTCCCATCAGAGGTTGCCGGCCTCCCCTAAGTTCATGATTAGTTCGTCAGGGAGATCTTCACTAAGAGGAGAAGCAGCAGGAAGTGGGTGTGCTACTAAGAAATCTGCTAGTGCCTGTCCTTTTACTGCACGAAGGGGTATAAATATTATGTCAAACTGCGAAAGTATCATGGACCAACATGCCAAATATTCGGATAGCGTTGGTCGTGTCATGAGATACTGTAGTGGATTTATTCTAGAGATCAAGTTCACTTTATGAGAAAGCATATAATGTCATAGCTTTTTGGAAGCAAAGATCAAAGCTAGGCAATGTTTCTCAATAGGTGAATAGTTCACTTCAAAGAATGGGATGAGAGGTAGGAGTTCCTCCTTTGTCTTTTTGGGCCAACAGAGAACCGAGAGTCATCCAAAGGCACAGTTGGGATGAGTGGTGCACTGGGGCTGCTAGAACTGGTGGCTTCACCAAGTACTCTTTGATATCATCAAAAGCATACTGACACTTATCATCCCACTTGAACTTGGCATTCTTTTTGATAAGTGCTAAAAATGGCTTGCATCTCCCTGACAGGTTTGATATAAAGCATCTTAGATGCGCCAGCCATTCTTGAAAGGATCTAAGTTGAGTTAAACTCTTAGGAGATGGCATTTCTAAGATAGCTTTAATCTTTTCAGGATCTATCTCTATTCCCTAGTGTCGGACAACAAACCCAAGGAATTTCTTTGAAGCTACTCTGAATGCACACTTCAGGGGATTCATTTTGAGGTTATGTTGTCTTAACCATTCAAAAACTACTCTCAAGTCAAAGAGGTGGTCTTCCTTTTCTCTGCTCTTAACTACTAGATCATCAATGTAGTACTCAACTGATGGATGATGACGATAAGTCATGTCCCGTTGGTATGTAGCACAAGCATTTTTAAGGCTGAAAGGCATGACCCTATAATAGAAGATTCTGATCGAGATTTGAAAAGCAGTGTTACTTTCATCTTTAGGAGACATCTTGATTTAGTTATAGCTAGATGACCCATCCGTGAAAGAAAATATTGCATTAGATGACGCGATGTCCACCATTAACTCCGGTATAGGAAGAGGAAATTCATCTTTAGGACATGTCTTATTTAAGTTCCTAAAATCTATGCAAATACAAATTTGACCATTCTTCTTCTTAACTAGGATGACACTAGCTAACTAGGTAGGATATTTTTCTTCCCTGATAAAACCAGCATTGATCAATTTTTTGACTTCAAAGACCTGTTGTTCAATTTCTAACGCATGCATCTTGGAGCTTGCTTAGTAAGGGTAGCATTAGGATCTATTTCTAGCTTATGGACTACTACGTCAAGAGATAATTCAAGCATTTCTTAATAACTTCATGCGAAGCAGTCTTTAAACTCAGTCAATAACTTAACTAAGTCATTAGTTTCTTCTTCATTTAGCAATGAACTGATGTATGTCGGGTGTGTATTTTCTTCTATCCTGAGATTGATTTCTTTAAACTTGTCTATTATTGAATGAATCTCCTCTTCAAATTTTTTTGGTGCCTCTTTGACTTGGAGATCATTTGGATCATTTGAAGTTTCTAAACACACGATCTCATATGAATTGGAGATGTGTGAGAAGAAACTGTCAAACTCCAAATGGTTGGTAACAACTAGACAGTAATCTTCATCATCGACTAGACCCACTATGCCGAATCCTAATACTGCTCTGGATTATGCTTCCTTGCCTGTGTTGTTCCATAGCTTATCAAAGTATTCTGACCTGTGCTTAGACCATGTGTGAGGAACTAAACCTTTCTGTATAAGATTTTGAACACAGTAAAAGTCAAAAGGTAATTCTATTAATTCTTTAAAGTATCTTCCTCAAGCTCTGCATCAACTTGTGGGTTTGAGAGGATGATCCCAAAAGAACTTTTATGCTTTCTATCACCAAGACTTGGGACTTCAACTATAAACCCAAACTTTTCTGGTAAATCACATAACATCTAAGGATTCCAAAATCACTAAGGGTTCATATAAACTCATTCAAACTTTCTTTTATGTAGGCTTGCCTATGGTGAGATAAACATGTCATATGATAGAATGAGGGTGGGTGTAATATCTATTTCTTCGACTTCATTTTCCTTTTCATTTACTTATTTTCCTTTTTTCATTTTCTTTTATTTTGCATTTGAATTTTCTTTTCTTTTTATAAGGAAGGGTGTTTTGAGAAAGATAGTAGGTTGCATCCTCATAAATCTTAAGCTCTCTAAATGAAAATGGATTTTCATCTCCATTGACACGGTATTCAATTCCATCATTTATGAACTTGATGCACTGATGAAGGGAGGATGGAACGATCTTATTCTGATGTACCCAAGGCCTACCAAGCAAAGCAGTGAATGAAGTATTCTAATCAATGATGTAAAACTTGGCTTCAGTCTTCTAGTCACCTATCTCCAAAGGTAGTACTATAGAACCTAAAGCCCGCTAACCTTGTTCATTGAATCCTCTCAACATCATCTATATCCTCAGAGTGTGGTGATGTTGATCTTCAAATAGGCAAGGGTCTTTAGACTCATAATGTTCATCGATGCACCTGAATCCATGAGAACCCTGGCGAGTCTGAACCTGTCCATGTTAATTATGATGTATAGGGGATGGTTATGCTCCAAGTCCCCCAAAAGAAGGTCTGCATCTGTGAAGGTGATCCCTTGGGCTTCTTTTGCATAATGTGCTTCCTCACCTATAGTGGTCAACTGAGCTAAGCATATTTCATGATCAAGGAGGGCCTCGATTAGTGATTCTCTCATCTCTTTGGATAAGACAAAGGCATCATATATGCTTAGCTTAGATGAAAACTTTCTTAGATGAGAAAGGACATTGTAGTCCACCTTTGACTGATCTTCCACAAGCATATCCAAGGGTGGAGCATCCTATGGAAGGGCTTCTCAATCTTCAGTACCAATGACTTATTTTCCTCTATCTTGAGGTGCTGCCCTAGGAGGTAGAACCTTATCACTACGTAGGTTGGCTTTGGTGATCTCTTGTGGTAGGGTGATGGAAGGTTCTACCTACACTTTAGGCTCACCTATAGCTTCTCCTATGGGACTCTTGAAATAGGATGATTCCAAGTCTATCTCAAGAGGTGAACCTATAGTATTCAGAGTTGGAAAGTCCAACTTTAAATTAGAAAGAAGAAGACAATCCATCAGAAGAGACACAGATGTAATTCAAACTAGCTTTATTCTTCAATTTCTGGGAATTATTTGGAGGTACAAAGTAGAAGTCAAGTAAAGTGAGTGGAGTAAGGGATTTGATGCCCTTACCCACTGATACAAGAGTTCTACTAGTAGAAGAAATAGAAGAGCTAATTAAAATGGAAGAAGTCGGTGGAAGCAACTAAAGGTCAAGGTTGGACACGTATGCTAAAGGGGTATCCCTGTGCTAACACATGTCGGGCTCTCCCTTTCCTAGAGTTGACACTGGAAACTTCGAAACCTTCCTTGGTGTTGGAGGTTTGAGCTGACTTAGGCACCTACAAAGAAAGCTTTTTGATCTTTTGAATTATTTTTTTAGACATTTTAGACAAGGAGATATCCCAACCTTCTTTAGTTTTGGTAGGATCACATGTATCTCCAAGGATTACCCTAATGGAACTAGATGGTTATTCCACAAGGTATTCCTTTGGGATAACTATAACACTGGTCTTGAAACTATGTTTATGCCAATCCTTGAATGTGAAGCAATCCTCGAAAATGTGGCCTAGCATACGATGGTAAGGGCAAAAGTTTGGATTATGACTTTTGCCTACTTCCTCCAGTCTCCTAGACTCAGGTAGCCAAAAATCAAGTTTCTTTAAGAGATTCTTAAACATTTTCCTGATTACCTCCCTCTTAAAAGAATAAGGTTTATTTAATTTAACTAAAAGAGTAGGTGGACCATAGCTACTTAGTGGGTATGCATCGCTTCGGTGGTATTCACGGTGGTGGCCATGGAGGCTATGGTGGAGGTCAGTAAGGTTGCCTCAGTGGTGATAAAGGAAGTGGAGGCTAATGAGGTCGTGGTCTCTCAGACTGATCTCTAGCTGCCTGCTTCCCCTTATCAACCACTGCTAGTGCTCCTGGCTTCTCTTCATAAAACTTCTGTGACTTTTGCTTAGGCAACTGAGCTTTAAAAGGCAACTATTTGGCCTCTCCTTGTAGACTAGCCACCTTGTTGATTAGCTTCTCAAATATCTTGATAGTGAAGCCCTTAATCATGAAGGAGACCGGGCCATGGATATTCTTCAAAAGAATCTCAATGTCATGTTGTTCAGACAGTTGTGGTTCACACTTCATACTCAAGTTATGCCATCGAAGAATATAATCAACAAGTAACTCACTAGAGTGCTGTTGTTCTACAACGAGGTCACCTACAGTAACCCTTTGCTGAGCTCCAACAAATCTCTTGATGAAGAGTTGCTCTAACTCAGCAAATATCTTTACTGAACCATTGGGCAGTTTAGCATACTAATCAAAAGTAATACCCGCTAGGCTACTAATGAAAAGGTGAAAGAGTAGAGCATTGCTGCCACCTATGTTGCAATAACTGGCTCTAAAATGGGTGATGTACTCCCTCGGGTTTCCACTGCCATCAAAGCTTTTGAAGGAAGGAGGCACGAAACCTTTGGGATATTGGATAACATCAAATTCCTCTAGGTAGGGTCTACCCTTTAGAATTGATGATCTTCCCTAGGCTTGAGCCAAAGCTTCCTTCACCTGCTACTCAATCATGGATTCTATATTTTTTCTTGTATGGAGGTGCTTTCCATTACCTTCCTATACATGCTAGTGCTAACTTGCTCAATGGGAGGTAGAGTCTTGACTGGGTCCAAGACATGCACTAACTCTAGCTAACTAATGTCGACTGTAGTAGGATGAACTAAAGGGGCTTATTTCTGAAGCACTGAAACTACTACTAACAAGTCCTCTAACTAAGGTGTCATCCTATTAATCTACTCATCCTTCTTCCTCAACTGTTGTCAGAGGTGTTGGGATGATTCTGCAGTGTCTCCTTGATCAACCTCATCACCTTCCATGGCTTATTGTTCCCTAACAACAGATCCTCTAGTGTCAACCATGCAGACTCCAACTGAATCTTCCAACAAGTCATCTTCATTGGGATCAAAGCTAACTCTCTCTTCAACGGACCAGGCGTACCCCAAGATCTCCTTCTTCTCCATGAAATATTATGCAACTATCTAATCTAAGGAATGATCCAACTTAGCAGGTACAAATAGTTTAGGATGACCGATGTGATCACTATTGTGCGAGATGCACTGCACTTGGCCACTAGAGTCAATCCTATGTGGATTTCACTTTGGATGAATGACACCGACCGCATCTGTAAGAGGGGTAACAATCCTAGGATGTTCCTCTACCACTGGTGCAGCTAAACTATCATCTAGAATATCTGTAATAACCATCACCATCTCTACATCCGATTGTATGGGTGGAGTTGGTGAAGGAACAACCACGATGCTTTGGGTTGCCACTCCTTTCGCACCACCACTAGGGCAGAAGGTCAAGCAGGAGAGCTCGGCCCTACCACAATGGGTGGTGTAGGATGGGTAGGATCCCTTGGCCATAGCCGAATCACCAACAGGGTGCACTTTTCCCCAGATGTGACCTTCATGGCCTTAGATGGAATGGGATATGTAGCCTGCACTGGCGATGGCGGTCGAGGGGTAGAGCGGTGAGGTGGAGACACCATCGACTCTCTATGCACAGGAACTGCCCTTCTATGGTGGTTAGTCCCAGTGAGAAGAATACTATCAGTATGGTCAGCACGTGTAGCACACTGAGCTAGAAAATCAATCAAAGTAGAAGTCATTGACAACTGAACCTCTATCGCTCCCTGCTAGTAATATGTGTTGTATGGGCCTCACTGGCCTTCTCCTGATGAATCTGCCTCCCTATGATGTGGGGGATAATAGATCGAAGATCAAACTGAGTACCAAACTATGAGCATCCGTATGCTCCACCTACCTGGCGTAGGATAGATCGAAGGCTGGCATATGACCTCCTGCTCCTAGAAACTGCGGGCTGGAACTACACCACTGGAGGAGGTGACAAATGAATCCTCCTGGCATCCTCTCTATCTGATCTAGAGAGAGGATGGAACTGGTTTTCTATAACCAGTGGTGAAGTGATAGGATTGAAATATAAATTCAACTACAATCAATTTGGAGTCCAATGGATTTTGGTTCATTTGAAATTTTTAAGCCAAAAAGGCTAAGTTGGGCTTGGCTTGGGTTGACTTGAATTTAGTTTTATGATTATAGGTTTCATTTATATTCAGATAAGTGATCGAAGGAGTGATTGATTTAAGAGAAAATCCATGATTTTTGACTTGATTTGGAGAGGATTTGGCTAAGTCCAAAGAATTGGTTTAAAGAGCTAAGATTGAGTTTTGATTTGATTTTGGTTTTGGTTTTGATCATTTTAATGTAGATTTCATTTATATTGGGAAAGATAATAAAAGGAACAATTGATTTATAAGAAAATCAATTGAGTTTGAAGTGATTTGAAGGCAAATTTATCTAAGCTCATGAAGGAAGGTTCAAAGGGCTTAGAAGGGGATTTGATTTAGTTTGATTTAGTTTTAATGATTTGAGTGTAGATTTTATTTATATTTATAAATATGATTAAAGATATGATTGATTCATGATGAAATCAATTAGGTGGAGATTTGGCTAAGTTCATGGAATCAAATCACATGGCTTAGGAAAGATTTCAAATTTGGATTTGATAATGAGATTCAATCATTTGGAGTTAGATTTGAATTGGAATTTGATTGAAGGATTAAATTGATATTTGAGAAAATCAATTGAGTTTTTGTGGATTTGAATTTGGCTAAGGCTAAGGCCATAAGATAAAATCATAGGGCTTAGAAAGGATTTTGAATTTGGATTTGATTATAGATTTCAATCATTTGATTTGGAATTTGGATTTAGATTTAGAATTTGAATTTGAATTTGACTTTGAGGTTTAGTTTAAGATTTGGATTTTGATTTTATTTAATAAGGTTCACATGGTTTAGGTTTAGGCTATAGAATAGGTGATTTCCTTAAGTCCTAAGGCATAGCCTAATCCTATGATTAACCCTTCTAAGTCTCTAGGCTTAGGTTAAGAGTTCACCTAATCACTAGAAGTGTCATATGACTAAAGAGTTCTTGGTGTCTAGGAGAGACCTAAGTCTAAGAAAAAGAGGTTGAGAGCTCACTCCAAAGTGAGGTCAACACCAACCTAGCATGGGTTAGGTAGCCTAGGTGGGTTAGGTGAACCCTCATTTGGGTGAGTGAGGGCTGCCAAGATGATGGGAGAGTGGACTTTGCCATTTTTGGAAAAATCCCACATAGAGGAGAGGATCCATGGAGGATTTGCATTGGGCTTGGCTCTAAATGGGTTTGGGTTGATTTTGGGCTGACCTAGGTTGAATTTGGGTCTAGTTTGGTCAACCACCAAGGTCCCATGGGTTACTTTTATGAGTTTTGGCTTCATTTGGTCAAATGGGTTCATATGAGTTCATGTTGGGTTGGGTTGACCAATTGGTCAAATTGGGTCAAACCAAGGCTTGGGTTAGGTTCAAATGATGATTTAAAGAGTTTTGGTTCAAGTGGTTTCAATTAATTTGTCCTAGGTTTGATTTTGTCTCATTTGGATTCATATAGGTCTAAGTTGACCAATTTGACCAATTGACCAAATTGGGTTGGGTTAGGTGTTGGTCAAAGTTCAATTGGTCAATTGAAAATGATTATAGGTTTTGGTTTGAATCATTTTGAATTTAATCTAGATTTTGGCCAATTTAACCTTTTAGGTCAATTTGGGCTAGGTTGGGTCAAGTTGTCCAATTAGTCAAATTTAACTTAATTATAGCTTTGGTCAAGTTCAATAATCAATTTGGAATGAACTTGAGCCATTGCTTGCAATAAATTTGGGTTAGATTATGATTTGACCTATTTTAGCCTTTTAGGCCAATCTGGGTCAACTTGGGTCAAATGACCAATTGGACTTAGTTTGGCTCAATTGAGGGCCAAGTCATGTTCAATCATTGATTATGAGTTGGTTTGAATCAATAATTTCAATCAATTTGGTGTATGGTGGGTTTTGGCTAATTTAGGTTTCATTTGGGCTAAAAGTTGGTCAAAGGACCAAGTTAACTTGGTTTAACCCACTTCCTGGTGATTGATCATCTTAGGGTGATTGTTGATCATGATATGAGATTTGGATGGGCTTGGTTCAATCCAATTTGGGTTGGATTAGAACTTGGCTCAAAATGATCCTTTAGGCCACTTTGGATCAAGTGGACCTAAATGGGTTAATTGGATTAGTTTTAGCTTGATTCAAGTTTAGTTGAACTTATATATGAGCCTTAAATTGAAATATAAATTCAACTGTAATCAATTTGGAGTCCAGTAAATTTTGGCTCATTTGAAGTTTCCAAGCTAAAAGGGCTAACTTGGACTTGACTTGGGTTGACTTGAGTTTGGTTTGATGATTGTAGGTTTTATTTATATTTGGATAGATGATTGAAGAAATGATTGATTTAAAGAAAACTCATTGGTTTTGGCTTGATTTGGATAGGATTTGGCCAAGTCTAAGAAATTAGCTTAAAAGGCTTGAATTGGGTTTTGATTTGATTTTGGATTTTGTTTTGGCTATTTGAATTTTTATTTGATTTATATTTGGGGATACAAATGAAGATATAAATGATTCATAAGAAAATCATTTGAGTTTGGAGTGATTTGGAAGCAAGTTTGACCAAGCTTAAGGATGTAGGTCAAAAGGGCTACGGAGGAAATCAATTTAGCTTGATTTATTTTTGGTAATTAGCAAGTGGGTTTCATTAATATTTGTGAATATAAATGAAGAAATAATTAATTTATAAAAAAAATTAATTGATTTTAGGTTGATTTGGGTTAAGATTTGATTAAGCTTATGGAGGTAGGTCCATAAGGCTTAAGAAGGGATTTAGCTTGGTTTTATTTAGTTTGATTTGGTTTTGGTAATTTGAGTAAGAATTTAAGTTGTATTTGTGAATATAAATGAAGGAAAAATTGATTTATAAAGAAATCAATTAAGTTTAGGATAATTTAGGTGGAGATTTGGCTAAGTTTATGAGAATGGGTCATATGACATAGGAAGGAATTTTGGAACTTGGATTTAATCTTGGGATTGAATTATCTGAAGTTGGATTTGAATTGGAATTTGATAAATGATTGAGAGATTGAATTGGGATTGATTTGAATTTGATTAAGGCTAAGTCCATAAGATGAAATCAAAGGGCTTAGAAAGGGTTTTGAATTCAATCATAAGGTTCATAGAGAATTTTGAGCTTGAATTTGATCATGAGATTGAATATGAGCATTGGAAATTTGGTTTAGATTTGGTTTGATTTTGAGGTTTGGTTTGAGAAGAAAAGCATGGATTGGGTTTAGGCTATAGCGTAGGCAAGTCTTCCTAAGTCCCTAAGGCATAACCTATTCCTATGGCTAATTCTCTCTAGGCTTTGGTTAAGTGTTCACCTAATCACTAGAAGTGTCTTAAGACTAAGGATATCTTACTGTCAATAAGAGTCCTAGATCTATGATGAGGAAGTTGAGAACTCACTCCAAAAGTGAGGTCAACAGTACAGTCTGTACACTTTGGCACTATGTACACTCCGGAGTGTACACTGTGTACACCCATTTTAAAAAAAATTAAACCACTAGGGGACTGCTTATTATGGATCCCAATGGTGTAATATGTTGTATGGAATGTCTTTCAACATGATATGAGTATTTTTTTATTAGTTTTCTAGAATTTACACTATGTCCACTCTGGAGTGTACACCCATTTTTTTATTTTAAACCACTGAGGGACTTCCTATATCCCTTCTAAATGCTACTATAAGTTACTTTAGGTTCTTTCAAGGAGGATTTGGGTTATTTTGGAGTAGTTTTCTGTGTGTACACTCTATACACTCTTGAGTGTACACCCTTTTTTTAATTTTAAACCACTGAGGGACTTCCAATTATGGATCTCAATGGTGTTAAATGTTATATGGAATGCCTTTCAATATGATTTCAATATTTTTAATCAATTTTTTAGAGTGTACACCCTTTTTAATTTTAAACCACTAGGGACTGCCTATTATGGATCTCAATGATGTTATATGCTATATGAAATGCCTTAAAACATTATTTGAGTATTTTTTATCAGTTTTCCAGAGTGTACATTGTGTACACTATGGAGTGTACACTCTGTACACTATGGAGTGTACACTCTGTACACTCCGGAGTGTACACCCTTTGTTTAAATTTGAATGCACCGGTGGACTTCCAATCTGGCTGTAATGTTCTCATTAGTTCCTTTATCATTTGAAGCTTAAAATGTTTTGGAAACAAATAACTTTCAGATGCAGGCCATCATCATTAGAGCATTGCTTGACATTTTAGAACACTTTACTGAGGAAGTTCTTGTGATTCTAAGAAGGCTACACATACTTCAATTCATTAAAATTCTTGCCATTTAATATGATTCGACTGCTACCACTTCCCTCATGTCATGCTGGAATATAAAAAAGCAAGCCTTCTATATTGGTGGTCATTACTTTCCTTGCACACCGGATGAAGTTGCTTTAATCATAGGGAAGCCAAATAGAGGGGAAAATGTCACATGACAGAAATCCCCACTGTTAAAATCTAATTCAATAGATTTTAAGAATAAAATAGAGAAGCTCGATTGTCCATTGAGCTCAACATAGTTTGTGAAGTTCTACATATAGTTTTTGATTTCAAATATATTTTTTATATATCATAATTATAGAGTGGCGTCAAACTTGATCTCCTACACTGATAATATAGAGAGATTTGTTGATTATAATTGGCCAAAAGCCATATGGAGCTTCCTGGTTTCACAATTTGATGTGATTACATCAAAAATCTTGACACAAAAGGCACCCTGGTATATGAGTGGCTTTATCACTCTTTTGATGATATGTGCTACATTTTCTGATTTATATTATCTTATACATTGAATCTAACTTATGTAACTCTTCACCGCAGATTTAGGATGTCGAGCACACAAGAGTCATAAGGCCCTCAGTTTCCTCTGCAAAGCCTCGTATGTTATGGTGGCCAAAAATAAACTTTGTAGAGGAATCCATTAGTCGTCTGTGAGGACACTAGGTAATGTTAATTAGACTTATTACATTGACATCAAAAAATGATTTATTTCATTCCAAATTACCAATATTTCTTATTGGTGTAACACAGGTCTTCTAATCATTTCAAGACATATCATAAGAGGAGACCTGGCTCTTTAAAACATTGCCCTCTATCCAGCAACCATCTCATAGTGATCTCCAAAGGAGTCCCATTCCAAGTCCAAGGAGTGATGCCCCTAGTAGATCTCCTTACATCTCTCCTCAATATTCTCCTCCTTCATGTGCCTCTAGCTTGCCATCTCACGCCTAGAGAGTGTTAAGAAGGAGAATATACTTTCATCAATCAAGGCCCAAGTGGATAGACTAATATTTTTTAAAGCTACAATAATAGGAAAGTATATGATATTTCTATGCGGCTTGATGTCCTTGAGGAGAGGGTTGGTGGATAAGAGAGTCTAGGCATGGGAGAAGCTCCTATGGAGGCTGGTATAGGGGCAACCATAGAGGCCACCCATCTAGAGGAGTCTTTGGAAACCACCTTAGTAAAGGATGTGCAGTTGATTGTATATGAAGGACCCTCATCAGAAAAAAGACACTGCTCAGTCTTCGATTGGAAGCATAGCACGTGGTGTGAAGGAGAGACAACTTAGAAAGAGGAAAGCGGTCTTGTCCCCATTCATAAGGGTGCATAGGAAGACATGAAGCATAGAAAAATTTACTATGGCATGTACAGCCTTATTTTTTAAATTTAAGTAATGGGGGGACTTCTAAATTTGGATCTCAATGATTTTATAGGTTGTTTGTAAAATTTTAAATAAGAATTGAGAATTTTTGATCAGTTTTCTAAAGTGTACACTCTATACACTCCAGGGTGTACAGAGTGTACACTCTATACACTCTAGAGTGTACAGCCTTATTTTTTAAATTTAAATAATGAGGGACTTTCAAATATGGATCTCAATAATTTTATATGTTGTTTGTAAAATTTTAAATAGGAATTGAGAAGTTTTTGATTAGTTTTGCAGAGTGTACACTCTGTACACCGTGGAGTGTACACCCTGTAGTGTACAGAGTGTATAGCCTTATTTTTTAAATTTAAATAATGGGGGACTTCCAAATATTGATCACAATGATTTTATAGGGTGTTTGTAAAATTTTAAAGAGGAATTAAGAAATTTTTTTATTAGTTTTCTAGAGTGTACACTCTGTACACCCTGGCCACTCTGTACACTCTAGAGTGTACAGTCTTATTTTTTTAATTTAAATAATGGAAAGACTTCCAAATATGGATCTCAATGATTTTATAGGATGTTTGTAAAATTTTAAATAGGAATTAAGAAATTTTTGGTATGTTTTCTAGAGTGTACACTCTAGAGTGTACAACCTTATTTTTAAAATTTAAATAATGGGGGAACTTCCAAATATGGAATTAAAAAAAAAAATTGTCAGCTTTGTAGAGTGTACACTCTGTACTCCATAGAGTGTACAACCTTATTTTTAAAATTTAAATAATGGGAGGACTTCCAAATCTGGATCTCAATTATTTTATAGAATGTTTGTAAAATTTTAAACATCAATTAAGAATTTTTTTGATCAGTTTTCCATAGTGTACACTCTATACACCCTGGAGTGTACAGAGTGTACACTCTGTACACCCTGGAGTGTACAACCTTATTTTTAAATTTAAACAATAGGGGGACTTTCAAATATGGATCTCAACAATTTTATAAGGTGTTTGTAAAATTTTAAATAGGAAATTGAGATTTTTTTTTTAATCAGTTTTCTAGATTGTACACTCTATACACCCTAGAGTGTACAACTTTATTTTTTTAATTTAAATAATGGAGGACTTCCAAATATAGATCTCAATGATTTTATATGTTGTTTGTAAAATTTTAAACATAAATTGAGAAATTTTTTTGTCAGTTTTCTAGAGTGTACACTCTGTACACCTTGGAGTGTACAAAGTGTACACTCTGTATACTATAGAGTGTACAGCCTTATTTTTAAAATTTAAGTAATAGGGAGACTTTCAATTATGGATCTCAATTATTTTATATATTTTTTGGAGTCCCTTTCAATAGGATTTAAGTTTTTTCTATCCCTAGGGTGTACATTTTGCACACAATGGAGTGTATTGCCTTGTTTTTAAATTTAAATAATGGGGAGACTTCCAATTCTAGATCTCAATAATTTTATATGTTGTTTGAAGTCCCTTTATTATTTATGCTTTCAAAAATAAATTACATAATATTTTCATTAATTTATCTAGTTCTTGCCATGTTCTAAAGACGTCACAGTCAACATTGCATAAAGGTTCATAAAATACACATTTGAAATATTGCACTGGATAATTTAATTCACTTCACTGAAAATATATTGAGTTGAGCTTCAAAGTACAACATTGTAATAATGGATTAAAATACATTCATTTAAATTGTGTAAAAAATTAGACATTTATATTAATACATTAAAATTGGGGTTCAACTAAACATAAAAAATCTGTAACTAAAATATATTTATCCCTCTGTTTCACACATCATAATGTCTCCCTCTAATGATATCCATCATCAGCTTGGTGTATCCTTCTGCCGATTGACTTACTGTTGAGTGAAGTGAAATTCCTGAAATTTAAGAACAGTGTATCAGCTGCTGAAATCTAACAATAGAGATAAAGTTTTATACATGTATACCTCCGAAAAATACTCTGGTATTACAGAAAAAGTTATTACAATGGGAGTCTCTGTAGTTACTGCTACTTGTTCATTCTTCTTTGTAACATTAAAAATATAATGTGTGCAATTCTGACAGTAATATTTGAAGAGTAAAATTTTAAAAACTAGTTGAAAATTACTCTTGTCTTTCTTATTTCTCTCCCAATATCCTTTCAACCTTGCATTAGAAACACCCTTTGACCGCATCTTAGTTGGGCCCTTTAGTAAGTCTGGAGTACATCTGGAATCTCTTATAGGAGACTTCTTTTTCTTCTTTGCTTTATCAATTGGAGGTGAATTCTAACTTAATATAGAGTCAACATTATCAGATAATTTCTTTAAAGAATCCAACATGTACTACTCAGCTTCCTTATTACCTTGTGCTATAGTACTTATTTGATATGAATATCTACTGATGTGGTTCAAAAAAGGACTACCTGTCTGATTTCTATCATAACCTTCTAAATCTTTGAAGTATTTGTAAGCACTGTCAAATTAGATATCCTTCTTTTCTCTAGAAGACCATCGCATAAGAAGATACTTTTCCAGGATCCTCACAATATCTTCTAGACTTAGGACTCTAATGCAATGGGCATAGAGTAATCCCATCATTTCAAACTTTTTACAAGTATAAGTTATATTCAGACATGATGTCCAAATGAACAATCCATGCCTTGGAAATGTTAGTTTTCTCTAAGTTTTTTATGAAACATTCTATGGGATTGTCATCCGAGACATTTGCTACTAATCCTCCAACTCCATGTAAAAATTCTTCTTCAAAAAAAGTGTAAAGCTTTCTTGTGTAAAACTTAGTGGCTTGCTTTAATATAGGACTAGTTCTAACTACTGGAATAATTGCTGACTGGCTACATTTGAAATCTTCATCATATTTATTCCATCTCCATGTGTCCATAACCTTCTCCAATCCTAAGAAATAGTCAATGATAGAGCTTGTTGGTTTAGAGATTTCATGACATACATTATTAGTGAACTCACTGTGTTGCGTTGATAAACTACCCATAGAGAATGCATTTTTATTGAATGTGGTAGACCACTTACTTACTATGTAGCTATGAAAGCATGATCCGCAAATTCCCATCATCTAGCATCTTAGACCAATGGTGATCAATATCCTTCTTTTGAATCGCATTTACTCATGCATTTATAGAAGAGACTCTGTACAGACTTATTACTATTAAAGCAACGTACCTTTGAAGGAGCTTTCTTAGAAATATACCATTAGCACAACCTATGGCGTATGAGGTAATGCAATTTTGCTCTCGCCATTGCTTGATCTTGATTAGTGAATATTGTTATAGGGTGCCTCTCATTCATTAACCTAATAAATGTTTTGAATAGCCATGTGAAAAATTATACTCTAAATAAAATATTTTGCCAATGATGGTTGACTCAACAAAAGGTGCATAGATTAGATTATATTTATTGTGTTAATAACTTGTATCAAAAATTATGACATTCCCGAAATAATCATAGTTAATTCTTGACATGCCATCAGCCCAAAAAATTTTACCAAGCTATCCAACTCATCAACTTGGACATCTCATGCAAACATTCCATCTTATGCCTGCTTTTCTTTGAATAATTATATTAATGCATTGGTATCACCATTCATAATCCTTGATCTTCTTTCATTTTGAATATAATTGAAAGTATCTCTTTTTGTAAAGCCAATATTCTCTACCCCGCCAACTTCCTGACTAAGATAGCTGAATGCATCAGTTGCTTTAATTTTAGCCTCTGTCATTGACTTTAACACAGTCGCCTTCTATTTGTTGATGCATGTGTAAGATCTTAGAAGATGTTGGTCACTCGGCTTTGCTAATGAATGATTATGACTTTCTATAAATTTTTTAACCTTCCAATTCTCCAATACAAAATCTAATCATGGCAGGACAATCAGTCATACTACCTATTTTCTTAAATTTAACTGAGCAATTTAGATTGAGACATTTTTCATACCTGCTTTTGCACATAAATAATCCTTGGATTTCAAATTCTTTGAGTTCGGCCAATAAGTAGCATGATCCTTCTGGACACTGAATACAGTTTGATGTGCATAATCATAATAGAGTTCATATGCATGCTTTTCATTATGAACAGTAGTGCAAAGGAGTTTGACTATAATTAGTTCATGAGACATAACAACTTCATCATTGCACTGATGCTTTGCCTCATTCACCTGCATCGACACACACTCGTATTATGAAAAATCTATATAACATATATAACTATGAACTCAAAGCAACCTATAATAACATTTAGAAAGGATATAGAAACTCCCCTAGTGGCTTAAAAAAAAGAGTGTACACTCTAGAGTGTGCAACGTGTACACATATAAAATTGCTCTAAAATCACCCAAAATCTCTTGGAAAGAACTCAAAACAGCTTATAATAACATGTAGAAAGGATACAGGTAGTCCCCTAGAGGTTTAATTTTTTTTTTAAGAAAAAAGGTGTACACTCTAGAGTGTACAGAGTGTACACATAGAAAACTGCTAAAAAATCACCCAAATCCTCCTGGAAAGAACTCAAAGCAGCTTATAATAGCATATAAAAGGGATATAGGAAGTCCCTAGTAGTTTTAAAAAAATGGGCCTACACTCCAGAGTGTACACATGGAAAACTGCTCCAAAATCACCCAACTCCTCATGGAAAGAGCTCAAAGCAACTTATAATAGCATGCTAAATAGATATAGGAAGTCCTTGAGTGGCTTAAGATAAAAAAAGGGTGTATAGTCCAGAGTGTATAGAGTGCACAATGAAAAACTGCTCTAAAATCACCCAAATCCTCCTAGAAAGAAACTAAAGCAACTTATAATAACATGTAGAAAAGATATAGAAAGTCTCCCAGTGGCTTAAAATAAAAAAAAGGGTATACACTCAAGAGTGTACATAGTTTACACATAAAAAACTACTCCAAAATTACCCAAATTCTCCTAGAAAGAACTTAAAGAAACTTATAATAGCATTTAGAAAAGAAATAGAAAGTCCCCCAGTAGTTTAAAATAAAAAATGGGTGTACACTCCAGAGTGTACACAGTGTACACTCTGGAAAATTATTAAAAAAAAATACTCAAATCATGTTGAAACGTATTCCATACAGCATATTACACCATTGGGATCCACAATAGGCAGTCCCCCAATGGTTTAATTTTAAAAAAAAAAGTATGTACACTCTAGAGTGTACATAGTGTACATAAAAACTAATAAAAAAATACTCAAATCATGTTAAAAGATATTCCATACAGCATATTACACCATTGGGATCCATAATAGGTAATTCCCCAATGGTTTAATTTAAAAAAAAAAGTGTGTACACTCCAAAGTGTACACTCTAGAAAATTGATTTTGAAAGGCATTCCATACAGCATATTACACTATTGAGATCCATAATAGGCAATCCCCTATTGCTTTAATTTTATAAAAAACTTGTGTACACTCCATAGTGTACATAGTGTACATTCTAGAGTGTACAAAGTGTACACTCTAGAGTTTACACTCCAGAGTGTACACAGTGTACACTCTGGAAAATTGATAAAAAATACTCAAATCATGTTGAAAGGCATTCCATACAGTATATAACACCATTGAGATCCATAATAAGCAGTCACCTAGTGGTTTAAAATAAAAAAAAGAGTGTACACTCTTACAAACTGATAAAAAAATACTCAAATGATGTTGAAAGGCATTCCATACAGCATATTACACCATTGAGATCCACAATAGGCAATCTCCAAGGGGTCAAATTTTTAAAAAAAATGGTGTACATAGTGTACACTTTGAAAAACAGATAAAAAAAATACTCAAATCATGTTGAAAGTCATTCTATACAGCATAATACACATTTGAGATCAATAATAGGTAGTCCCCCAATGGTTTAATTTAAAAAAAAAGGTGTACACTCTAGAGTGTATAGAGTGTGCACATAGAAAACTGCTAAAAAATCACTCAAATCCTTCTAGAAAGAACTCAAAGCAGCTTATAATAGTATCTAGAAGGGATGTAGAAGTCCTCAAGTTGTTTAAAATAAAAATATGGGTGTACACTCCAAAATGTATAGAGTGATATTGAACTCACTTTTGGAGTGAGTCCTCAACTTCCTTATCATAGATCTAGGACTCTTATAGGCACTAAGAGTTTCTAGTCTTAAGACACTTCTAGTGATTAGGTGAACACTTAACCCAAGAAAGACGGGGGGTTATATAGAATAGGTTATGCCTTAGGGACTTAGGAAAACTTGCACCCTATAGCCTAAACCCAATCCATGCTTTCCTTCTCAAATCAAACCTCAAATTCATACAAAACCAAAATTTTAAGACTAATAATCAATTCAAATTCAAGATTTCTCCATAAAATCCCATGATTAAATTCCAAAACCCTTCCTAAGTCCTTTGATTTCGTCCTATGGACTTAGCCTTAACCAAATTAAAATTAGTCCCAATTCAATTGATTTTCTCAATATATCAATTCAATCCTTCAATTATTTACCAATTCTAAATCCAAATTCCAATCTAAGCCAAAATCCTTCTTAAGCTTTATGACCCACTCTCATAAGCTTAATCAAGCATCAACCCAAATTATCCCAAACTTGATTGATTTCTTTATAAATCAATTATTCCTTCATTTATATTCACAAATATAAATGAAATCCAAACACAAATAGCCAAAACCAAATTAAACTAAATCAAACCAAGCCAAAACCCCTTCTTAAGCCTTATGGACCTACTTCCATAGGCTTAATCAAATCTTAAACCAAATCAACCCAAAATCAATTGGTTTTTTTATAAATCAATTATTCATTCATTTATATTTATAAATATAAATGAAACTCACCCTCCAATGACCAAAAATAAATCAATTCCCTCCTTAATCCCTTTTGACCTACATCCTTAAGCTTGGTCAAACTTGCTTCCAAATCATTCCAAACTCAAGTGATTTTCTCATGACTCATTTATATCTTCATTTATATCCCCAAATATAAATGAAATACAAATCCAAATAGCCAAAACCAAATCAAAAATTAAACCAAAACCCAATTTAAGCCATTTTAGGTAATTTCTTGAACTTGGCTAAATCCTATCCAAATCAAACCAAAACTAATGGATTTTCTCTTGAATCAATCATTACTTCAATCATTTAGCCAAATATAAGCATAAACTATAATTATCAAACCAAAATCAAATCAACCCAAGTCAAGCCCAAGTTAGCCTTTTTGACTTGAAAACTTCAAATGAGCCAAAATCCATTAGACTCTAAATTGATTGCAGTTGGATTTATATTTCAATCCTAGGCTCATATATGAGTTCAACTAAACTTGAATCAAGCCAAAACCAAACCAATTGACCCATTTAGATCTACTTGACCCAAAGTGACCTAAAAGACATTTTTGAGCCAAGTTCTAATCCAACCCAAATTGGATTGAACCAAGCCCATCCAAATCTCATATCATGCCTGGGATGATCAATCACCTCAATTGGGTCAAACCATGCCAAGTTGGTCCTTTGACTAAATCAACATTTAGCCCAAATGAAACCTAAACTAGCCAAAACCCACCATATACTAAATTGATTGAAACTATTGATAGAAACCAATTCATAATCAATGATTGAATATGATCAAACCCTCAATTGAGTCAAACCAAGTCCAATTGATCATTTGACCTAAGTTGATCCAAATTGGCCTAAAAGGCCAAAATGGGTTAAATCATGATTTAACCAAAATTGATTGCAACCAATGACCCAAGTTCATTCCAAATCATTTATTGAACTTGACCAAAGCCATAATTGAGCCCAAATTGACAAATTGGTCAACTTGACCCAACCTAGCCCAAATTGACCTAAAAGGTCAAATTGGCCAAAATCTAAATTAAACCCAAATCAAATCAAACCAAAGCCTACAATCATTTTTAATTAACCAATTGAACATGAACTAATACCCAACCTAACCTAATTTGATCAAATTGGTCAAATTGGTCAACTTAGCCCATTTGACCTATTTGAGTCCAAATGAGCCAAAAATAAGCCTAAGCCAAATTGATTGAAACCACTTAAACTAAAACTCTCCAAATCATCATTTGAACCTAACCTAAGCCTTAGTTTGACACAATTTGACCAATTGGTCAACCCAACCCAACATGAACCCATATGAACTCATTTGATCAAATGAAGCCTAAGTATCCAAAATCAACCCATGGGACCCTAGTAACTAACCAATCTTGACCCAAATTGACCCTAAGTCAGCCCAAAGTTTGTCCAAAAGCAAAGTGGGCCCCACCCAAGGAAGATAACCATTGGACAAACCTCTTCACATAGGATTCCTCCCCCATTTGGCAAAGTCCACTCTCCCATCACATGGTCCATCCAATTGCCAAATATATGGGCCTTCCTAGCCCACCTTAAGCTCACTAAGATCAGCCATGGACAAAAGGAAACCCAACCTCTTCCCCTTCACTCCAAACCAAGCACCCCATGGACAAAAAAAATAAGATCTCCCCCATATTTGACCTTGAGCCACCTCCCAAGCCTTCCCCCACTCCTAGCGAGCCACGTGGTCCAAATAGAGATAAGTCCAGCAGTCTAACGGTGACTAGCCGGTTAGAAAATAGGATTGAATCCCGTATATCCACCTCAACAATTGAGGGGATATACCCCCTCAATTCGAATGAGAATTTAAGAATTCTACTTCATGTGAGCTAAAGAGAGTGAAGGAGAGTCTCCCACCGCCTTTCCCCAAGCTCCTAAGCTCCCCCATTCCTTCCTTTCTTGGTTTTACGTCAAGCCAAAATAGGGGAGGCCAATCCGAAGTCACATTTACTCAATACTCCACCAAACTTCAATCAACCTTGCACACACCCTCCACACACAATATCAAAGCCAAACGAATCCTTCCCCAAGCTCCAAAGCCATCGAAAGGGGAAGTTCAATCAAGATCAAATGCCAAATAGGATGATCTTGGTCTCCAAGGCAAGCTACCCCAAATCAAGGCCCAAGCTTCTCAACAGGGCTTCATCTCAATTAGGCGAAGCTACCTCCGTCGATCACACCGTCGGTCTTAAGCTCTGGCGAGATAATTCCTCAAAATCGTAGCTTTAGGAAAAAATGGTTAGTCTTTTTCAAAGAGAATTTGCATGTCACGCAATTTTGACTATTGGATGTGTTCCTCTTATTCCCTTGATGTTGTGAGATCATTTTAGAAGCCATCCAAGCTTTGGTGAGCTCAGATCGAACGGTGAAAGACAGATGGAATCCATCTCTCGTAACTTGAGAGGAGATAGATCATGGGTCATCCATGATCAGAACGGATGGTCCTGATCTAATCACGCTTAGATCCTCTCTATTTTCTCCTTAACCGTGAGATTTAATCGTGGCCGTCCGATCTTAGACCGGACGGTCCACAAAAAAGTGCGTTCGCCGCTTGCTAACTCGGTGTGCGGATGTGATAACTTAAATAACCTATCCCATTGGGCCACGTGGAAAGTGCACCGTGTCAGCAGCCACATGGCATCGACGAGATTAGACTTAATTAGGAAAGTTTAGTTAATTTTTAATGGTAAAATGTCCAAAATTCATAACTAATTGTAGAAAAATTCAAAAATACAAATGAGGACTCATTTTGAAGATATTTTAGAGTAGAATCCAATAAAATTATTGTTAATTAACTTTGAATAGAAATTTCTTCTTAATTAAGGCTTAACTAAAAATTTAATTAACCTAATTACTCTTTAATTAATCATTTGATTAATTTTAAACTTTTCAGAGATGTTTAAGGGGATGACCTCTACCTCCCCATTTTTCTTGGAATTTATTAGCTGATTGGTAATTAATAATTAATTAATTACTCTCTCTTAGCATAATTAATGATAATTAATCAAATGAACAATGAATTGATCATTTAATTGAGTTCATTAGCCTCTGTTGACAGTGGAGAAACTTAGAAAAATGGATTGGGACCCCTCTTCCATTCTTTTCCTTAAGTCTTCTTTATTCCCTCTTTAAAATTAATTAATTAAAACTCATTAATTAATTAAGTAATCAATCAAAACCCAAATCATATCTAAAATTTAATTAACTAATTGAAAAGATTTAGAGATTGAGACTTAGGCTTCCTTCTTTGTCTCTTTCCCCAAGTCCATATCATATTATTGAGATAATTAGAATTTAATTAGATAATTAAACTTAATTAACTTGATTAAACTTATTTTTCCTAATTAACTCTTGGGTAGCTCTTTGGGTGTTCAATCACTTAAAGAGAGAGCTAATGAAATTATGGTTAGCTCACATGTGTGAGAAAACTATAAAAGTAATTAAGTGAGTTCCTTAAGCTTAATTAATTAATAATTATGAGCTAATTTTATTAGGCCCCTTTCATTTCATAGGAGCATTGTTATTTACTTTTCAATTTATTTGCACTTCATATTAGCTCATATTTGTTTAATTAATTATCTTAAGGTGACATTGGTAAGGGTTAATTAATTGATTTAATCTATGTTTAACTTAACCAATTCATAAAATCAATCTAATTGCTTTTCATTAAATCAAATTAACTCACACATATGGGGAATGGGATTAGGGTTAGAAAACCTCTTTCACATCTCTCAAATCAAATCAAACATGAAATCAAAAATGGCTTTAGGAAACTTTGGTTTATTTTAAATAAGCTTGTTTAATGTGATTGTCCTTAGGAATTAATTGGACTGAATGAAATTACATGGTTGTATTTATTTATTTCTTTCTAATCATGTTAAAATATTGTATGCCACTTGTAGTCATGCATTCTTTTCTTTCAAAAATTAATTAAATAAAATGATTTCCTTAATGTCAAACTTGTATGTGTTGGCTTAATTAAAAATATATGTGGCTATTATCACTATTAAATTGCAAATATATTTTCAAAATCTTATTAATGAATAATAATATATACACATTGTCACTTTAGTTATATACATACATAGGAGGTGCATGTGAATATAAGCTTAGTGTATGAAGTGAAGTTCATTTCTTTCATTCATATGTTGATTTGCATAAGTAAGAATATTAGTGGGTATATTAGTCTGGACATTCCGGGGATGCACGGCTTTAAGTAACCCCAAGTAGGTTCCTACCTCACTCCCCTGGTGCAAAATAATGGTGATGTACCTGTTTGATTTCATTCTTATGCATTTTGATATTAGAATTTAGATAGAGCTTTAATTCATTCACACAAATAAATCAATTAAATCAAACTCTACTTTTTGCATGATTTTCTATTCTTAAGTTGTTTATACATCCATATGTATTTAAGAATAGTAGGTATATTAGTTTGGACATTCCGGGGATGCACGACTTTAAGTAGCCTAAAGGAGGTTCTTATCGCACTCCCCTAGGGCAAAACAATGGCGACGTACTTGCTTAAAATTTTCATACATTTATTTAATAAATGAAAACTCTCTTTTTTCTATTAAAAATACTTGCATTCATATTTTTTTTCAAGTGGTTGGATTGATTAGTCATATCATTTAGAATTCTTTTCTTATGCTTTTGTGTAAGAATTTAGATAAAGCTTTAAATTAATATGACAAAATAATTCAACCAAATGAAACATCAATTCCAAGTACACTTGCTTACATTCATCATTTAAGTGTGCTAAGATATAAATTGTATGTATAGTTATGTTTAGGACTTAATCATATTCATGCTATATATGATGGAAAGAAATGAACAAACATATGTTATGTGATAGTAATTAATTTCAATTAATCTTAATGCCTTTCTTATTGAATGAAATTATTTAAAGTGAACCAAAACTTAGGATTAATTAAAATATGTAATAAGTCATTCATTAAAGAGAATTCATTCAATTAATTTGCTTTAGATGTGACTTAAGGTAGGGATGAAAGAGAGTGATCCTCTTTCTTCTCTCTTTATAACACTTAGTTGTTTAGTGGCCAAGTGAAGCAAAAGAAACACTAAATAAAATTTACAAATCCATTAAATCACTTAACGTGAAACCACCCATTATAATTAAATGCCCTTCACACTTAGAGAATTACAACTCTAAAGCCTAGTTAGAACATACCACACAAGCCATAATACACACACTTTAGATTAAGTCATCACTTTTAGCCTTATGTTAGAGCGGTGCATGGTTTGATGTGTATTTTGTTTTATAATGTATTATTGTAGATCGGATGTTATGGTGTATGCTTCGTTGACTGGATGTTAGGTCATGATTATCCTAGTTATATCTTCTGTGAGAGATTGTGCTTAAGGGTGCTTAAAATAAATATAAATGATCTCTTGCATAACCCCAACCATAAGCTATATTAGGACAAGTAAACTTGGTTGCCAATGTGTAGGGTGCTAAGTCCAAGTTATACATATGACTGCTTAGGTTGTACGGTGTGTTTAGCTAATACTTGTCTAGTAGGTATAGTTAGATTTACTTTTTTTCTCCATTTTTGATGTAATTGTGCATTAGGAATTAGGATTAGTGATATGGGAGATTAGGATGAGCTGAGAAAGCTTTATACTAAAAGGCTTTCATGATGCCTTTGAAGCAAGCAAATCCAAAGGAGGAATGAAGAAGATATGAAGCCCCCCGTAACATTTATTCACTTATAATAAAATTGTAATTATTCTTTCATCTAGGACATGCTTTGGCGCTCGCTAAGGCTCCCTAGATTTAGGATCTGAGGTTGCTATTTTCCCTCGGGCTACAAGCATAAATCCTCACCTCTTAGGCATTTTCATAATTTTGTATTGTGCGATTATAAGTCCTAGCTTTCTAATAAAATTTCAAGTCAAACATATAATTCTCTTCAATTTCAAACATATAAAGCTAACCATATGATAGTTTAGAATGCTCACTAGGTTTCAGTATCAGCATCCCCTACATCTCCTTTTGGCTTCGATAATAAGTCTCCTTTTTATCCATCCCGATTGATCTTTTAAACATAGCCAATTTATTGATAATCTTATCTTTAAAATCTTTAGAAACAATAATTGTCTACTTTAATCGAGAGTAATCCTAAGGAACTCACCTTTATTAGGATGTAATTAACTATGGGGGCTTGCACCCATAGAAAATTTTAGAACCCGATTTAAATAAACCCTACTTTATTCATCCATAAAAAGTTGGGAAAAAATCTCTCATAAATTCGAAGGCCCATCATGCCTTAGGAATCCTTATTAGATAATTAGGTCCATTATAGGGTAGTGATTTCTATCTTTCAAGATAGTGCACTATTCTTTGATATCGTACTCGATCACCTCAATAAGTACACCCTCCAATATGATATATATAAAATGAAAAAACACCACAAGTATACACATGAAAAATGCTAAAATCACCCAAATTCTCCTCGAAAGAACCTAAAGTAGCTTAAATAGCATGTAGAAGGGATAGAAGTCCCAAGTTAAAAGGGTGTACAAGTACACTGAAAATAAAAAATTATGTTGAAGGCATTCCATACAACATATTTGTTGAAAGGCATTCCATATAACATATTTGTTGAAAGGCATTCCATATAACATATTACACTATTGAGATCCATAATAGGTAGTCCCCTAGTGATTTAAAATAAAATAAAAATTGTATATGCTCCAGAGTATACACATGAAAAACTGCTCCAAAATCATTCAAATCCTCAAAAAAGAACTCAAAGCTTTATAATAGCATTTGGATATAAAGGTCCCCTGGTTTAATTTAAAAATAGGGTGTAGTGTGTACGAGTGTACACTTGAAAAAATCACCCAAATCCTCATAAAAAAACTCAAAGCTTTATATTAGCATTTAGAAGGGATATAAAAGTCCCCATTGATTTAAAATAAAAAAGTGTACTGAGAAATGCTCTAAAATCACTCAAATCCTTAGAAAGAACCAAAACTTATAATAGCATTTCAAGGGATATAGAAGTCTCCATTGGTTTAAAATTAAAATATGGTGTATATTCTAGAGTGTACAGATACACTCCATAAAATGCTCCAAAATCACCAAAATTCTCTTAAAAGAACTCAAAGCAGCCTATAATAGCATTTAGAAATGACATAAAAAGTCCCTAGTGGTTTAAAATAAAAAAGAGTGTACAATCCAGAGTGTACATATGAAAAATTGCTCTAAAATCACCCAAATCATCTTAGAAAGAACTCTAAATAATGAAGGAAATTATTTGTTGTTAAAAAAGAATTTCAAAGAAGATCAATAAGTGTTTCAAAATAACTATATATATATAACACTATAGGAAATTTACCATGCATTCATAATCTAGAGTGTACATGAAAAGCCCAAAATCACACAAATCCTCTTGGAAAGAACTCTAAACAATGCACGAAATTGTTTCTTGTTAAAAAAGAATTTCAAAGAAAA
Organism: Cymbidium sinense; assembly: GCA_021442155.1. NCBI lineage: Eukaryota > Viridiplantae > Streptophyta > Magnoliopsida > Asparagales > Orchidaceae > Cymbidium > Cymbidium sinense. The sequence continues at coordinate 121,427,790 of CM038224.1, read as the reverse complement.
TCAGTAAGTGTTTAATATATATATATATATATATATATATATATATATATATATATATATATATATATATATATATATATATATATATATATATATATATATATATATAACTCAATAGGAAATTTACTGATACATTCATTTTTATATAATCATCCGCTAAATTGGTCACCATATTCATCTTTAGAGTTTTTATGTCAATTGAAATGAAAGATTTTTTTTCTTCTCTTCTCTCCAATTCGTTTGAAAAAATTTTAAAAATGCTTCTTTGTTTGAGTGTCATAAATCTATTTATATCTCGGACATTTAAATTTCTCCCCGCGGAATCGAAATGGTGAGCAACGTGAAAATGAAGTCCAACGAGAGCAATCCCGTCAACTTAACGAGTCGGGTCCCCGTCATAGTAATGGCATCTGGTCCCACCGTTATCGCATGGTAAAGTCAAAAAGCAGTATTTTAAGAGTAGACACGTGTCCAATTCTAATTCGTGTCATGCGATGCGATCCGACCGCATAATATTTTCTCCAGTCCGCAAACTCTGCCTCTAAACTCAATATATACTCTAAGGATGTTTGGGATCATTTTTATTTTTTAATTTTAAATTTTATTTTAATGCTATTTTAAATATATATTTGTATAGTATGTTTTTTTAATGTTTTTATTTTTTATTTTAAAAATAAATAATATTATTTTTAAAAATATTTAAAATAATTTTTAGATATTTTAAATATCTTCAAAATCAATGAGTATCGTAAAATATATTTTATTTTAAAATAAAATAAAATAAAATTATAAAAAAAAATGATTTTAAAAGTCCCTAAAATTCTCGAAAGTATACAGTATAGATATATATATATATATATATATATATATATATATATATATATATATATATATATATATATATATTACTATGCTGTGTACGTGCATATAAATATTATGTTAGTGATAAAATATTGAGCAAAATTAAATACAAATTAGGGATAAATATATTAAAGATCATAATCACATAACACATTATGAGTTTATATAGTTTGATGATATCTATATACATTCACCTATGCACAGAGATCACTATTTCATTAAACTTTTCAAGGAAACACATCAAATTTTTTGATACATAAAATTAAAGATTTTGATATACAATCATCTGTTTGAAAAATGAAGGCTCAATGTGGGAAGGAAGATGCTGCAATTGCTATTAGTACCATCTTTATCTATTTTATTTTATTTTGATATATTACATTAAAATTTATCAAATAATCTAAATTTTAATTTTATAAAATTAATTTAAAAATAATCTAAATTTTAATTTAACCAATTTATAAGCAGATTGAACATCTTGATGAGATGAGTCTACCTACATTAAAAATAATTCAATTCGAGTCTAAATGAGCTCAGAATTAACTTCAGAAGCATAGTTAAAAACTTTTGAGTTATTAATTGAATGGTCAAACAATATCTAAATATAGCATGTTTACAGTCGAATCGAGCAGCACGACGCGAGAAATCTAATGAGCTCAAAATCACTTAAATTAGAAGTCTTTAAGACACCTAAATTATCAATAAATTATTTAGAATTAAGAGAATCAATATAGATCATCCAATGAAGTATTTTAAAATTTTGGCTAAAATTATCAAAATAGCCCTTCCAAAATACTAGAAAAAGTACTCCATTCTTATCTTGAAAGGGGGAGCAAAAAGAGGAAGTTTTGAAAAGAGGTGAAGAGCTAAACTTGTAAGCTTTAAGTTATTCATCACCAACATCACTATACAACTGTTATAATTTAATTTTAAGGAGGTGTTATTGCGTGATTTTTATGTAGTCACAATTTTGTGACCTCCTCTCCTTTATCGTATGAGAAGAGTAAAATATTATAACTCAAAATACAATGGACTATTTAAACTAGGCAATTTTTTTGCCCTTTTTTTAGAATTTTTTCACATAAAAATTCTAGTATTCACTTTTCTCTTTTTAATTATCTGTGCATGCACTGAATCATCATGCAAAATAATAACACTCTACTACACTCTACTCTCGTGAATTTTTATCATGCAATAATTAAAAAAAAAATCTATCTTCTCTCTTTTTAAATAATCAAATTAAATTTTATCTGTTTATAAAATTAATTTATATGTTGCATGGGCAAATTTTGTAGTATTTTAATAATAAAATATTGGCATACTTAGAACATTAAAAATAACATTTTTTTCTATTTCTATGAGATTAATCAAGAGATCAATAAAATAATTGCACTAGGAGTTACTAGATATCACGTTAAATATTAAAAAAACTGTTTTTTTATTTTTAATATTGATGATATAGTAAAAATATATTAGTTTATTATTGTATAATTCAAATTCTTAACATTGCTGTTCTAATATCATAATTTATTTATTCATTTAAATAAGCAGAATTTACCCTAAAAGAATATTTTAAATGTTTATTTTTAATAAAGCGACATTCCTCATCTTAATTTTGGAAGGTAACAATGAGGATCAAACTCTTGAATTTGATTTATTGATCATATTGATTTATTTTAATGTATTTGATGTTACGTAAATTTAAAATTCTAAGTAATTTAATCAGAAAAAGTAAAAAGAGAGAAAAATATCCTGATCAAATTTTGATCAGAATTAATTTAAAAATTTGTTGAATTATTTTAACATGTATATGATATAAAAATTAATTAATCATTAATATATTACATTCAATTCAAAATAAATTCAAAAAATTTAAAATCATCCTATTAAATTTTAACTAAAATATTCTAATCCAAATTTTCTTCTTAGTTAAAATTGAATCAAAACCAGTTGATCGAAGCTTGTTAACTCAATTAGCTTTTGAATATACCATCATTCTGCTCATTATATAAATTTTAAATGATTAATCATATTCTTCTCATCAAATTAAATAATTTTATTTCATTGCTATAAATATTACGAGTGAAAAATAGTACAAAAGCTATCTACAGAAGAAAAACGATAGGCTAAGACTAAGAGTGGATCAATTTTATTTCATGTTTATTGTTTTTATTTATATTTATTTAATATATTTTTAAATATATTTATTTTTATCTTTAAAACAAATCATATTATTTTTAAAATACTCAAAAAAAAAACTTTTGAATATTTTGAGTATTTTATAAAAATAATTTCCACCATCTAATATATATAGAAGATAATAATAATAATAATAATAATGAAAACACAAGTATAACGAACTAAAGAGATAAGAAATTAGAAAGACATGAATTGACCAACCAATCAAGATGAATATTTCCTACTATTAAATCATGAAATCAAAATTTTGTATACAATATACTTATTTACAACATATTTAATAGTCATAAATATATTTAGATTATTTTAAAATAAAGTTTAGAGATGATATTGAATTCAAGTTTCTATTTAATTCAAGTCTCGATATCTCATATAACAAACGGTGGTCTATTTATAATTTTTTTTTAATAATATGTAAGTTAATATGGAAAAACTTTCAAAACATCATCAATTTTGTGATGGTGGCAATCAATGGTGCGCATTCATGATGATTGATAGGCTATGTGCTTATAGAAAGATCCTTGAATCTCTCCTAGAATTCTTTCCCTTCTCACTCTCCCTTAATGCGTATAAGTTTTACTTGTAGGTTTTTAAATGAGGAAATTTCATAAGAGATTTACATATGTACCACATAATTCTCATTTATTTATATATCTAATATCTAAATCTTATTTACTTAAGCAATGCCTTAGTGTCACCATCATATCCAAAATTGTTCTTCCAAGTATTAGTCTTGAATAGTTAGTCCTTCGATATCTGCAAATTTAGGCCATGAATAATATTTAATCGAATAAATTTTTTGATGTGATATCAAGTTATGAAAAATTATGTAATATGAAAATATTACATAAATTAGCCCTTTCAGCCATTGTTCCTGGCCTAAAAAAGGTAATGAATTCTCCCTTGTTTTATAGAGCTAGCATAATTTCAAACTTTTAGCGACTAAAAGAGCTCCTACCTCTTTCAAGCAACCAAATCAGCACTTCATTCTTTTAGTTTGATCTTTTATCTAGATTCATCAAGTGCTTTTACTTGCTTTTCGATATGAGATAATGAGATTTCTTTCTTTTATTATGTGCATCTCAACTATTTTATATTCAATAAAAGTATAAAACCAGTTAAAATTTTTAAAAATCAGTAAATATTAAATGCTGAGAGCAAACTTTAATCATATCATCTAAAAATCATCACTATAACTTACTCGATCATAATAGAATTCATTAAGACCCATAAAGATCACAAATTGCACGTAACATTTAATTTTCATTGAATAGTTTACTACAACATACTGAAATGTGAGAGGAGGCGAAATGACTTCTTCTAAATTCAAAAATGCTAAAGCTTCTATAAAATAGATGAATTTAAGAGTAAAGTTTTTAAATTATATGACTATATATGATTTTATTCAAATTTATAAAATACGAGAAGTTGAATCTTCTGCATAAGTAAATGCATAACCATTAACTCTAATTTAACTTATGTTGTACTGCATCTCGACTCTTATAGTGTTAAAATCTGACAGATGGATAAAGCATCGGTGCTAAGCGATGCGATCAAATACCTAAAGACACTACAAGACAAAGTAAAACACTAGAGGAGCAAGCAGCCAAGAGAACAGTGGAGACAGCCTCGTGAAGAAGTTCCACATCTCTACTGAAGAAGAGAACGAGGCTTCTTCATCCGATGAGAACTTCGACGGAGACCAATCTCCGTTACCTGAGATTGAAGTTAAGCTCTCAGACAAGTCACTGCTCATTAAAATCCACTGCGAGAATAGAAGGGGAGTGTTGGTTCGAGCTCTATTAGAGATCGAAAAGCTTCAGCTCACAGTGGTGAGCACCAGTTCCGTGCCTTTTGCAGCTTCGTCTCTTGATATCACGGTGACGGCTCAGGCAAGTTCACTTCTGGCGGCATTTTGTTGAACACTTCTGTTCATTGTTCCTGAGAACCCCATAACAAACAAATTTTTAAATTAAGTATATTTTAATTAATAATTAATAGATTAAAAGCATTCATAAAAAAAATTAACTTTAGATGTCGATAAGTCAAACGGCCACTCATCGCCGAGATACGATCGCCACTTATCTGAGGTTAAACAAATGCCGATTTGTTAACACCGCTTCTAGAATCCGCCGCTAACTTATCGCGACAGAAGTTCGACCACGGACGACCTGGCGATTCTAAATACGGGACCCGGGCATAACTTTTTTTCCTTCCCTCCTCCGTTTCTCCTCTTCTCCAGACGACCCCATCGGCCGCTCCACCATTGGCAACGGCTCCACCATTGGCATTCGTAACTTTGGTCGGCTCCACCAAAAGGACTTTCTTAAATTTCTGGTTGTCAAGATCGAGATTTGTAAGTTTGATATTTATTATTATTTTTTTATATTCGCTTATTTGAATTAGCAATAATGTAGAGTTTTCATTTTTCATAATTATTCTCCTAAAATTTGTCGTGGTTAGGGTATACTCTTGGGTTTCGCTGGAGGTTATCAACTTTAGGTTGGTCGCACATACGCTTCCACCATCGACCAGACATCAATACACTTCTAAGTTTATTAGTTACTTCATAATGCCGAATATTTCAAATCGACACGAAACCCAGAGAGATCATGGGAAGGATGGAATCAAAATTTAACATCAAGGTCTCTTAAATGCCTTGAGACATAAGAGTATCGAGCAATATTTAGATTAGGGAGTCATATCGCTCCAGCATTGTTTATGGATTCATTATGCTCTGCGTTTGCCCGCTTATAGAATTATGTCATCGATACATGCGAGAGCTCGGCTTTGACCATCTATTAGGTCGACACAATTGCTCGATGGACGGACGTTCTTTTGGGCAAGTCGGGTATCGCACTATTGGTATTGATGCAAATAACGCCAATATCCCTTGCTTTTGGTAAACGAGAACAACGAATCCTGGCTCTGGTTCATTATGTGCCTACAACAACTACTACCAATTGTTTCATAAAGGGGCGATTTATGTGTTATCTATAAGCATTCGTGGTTGGTCTGGGTGCATGATGTATTTTCATAGGCCGCATACAGCTTAGGAAAACTTTGGAAAACTTGAGGAGAATGGGTATTAATGTTGAGTTTATGTGCAAAAAATATACTTGGTAAAGACATGACATCAACATATTTAACTAATATGGCTGATATCAAAAAACTTAAACCAGAAGCATATCAGTGGTTGGTAGAATGTGATGTGGAGAAGTGGACATTGATTCATGATGGTGGGAAGCGTTACGGTACCATGACCACGAATGCATCAGAGTGCTTTAATGGTGTACTTAAACGTGCATGGGGACTACCAATTCAAGCATTGATAACTACAGTTTACTATAACATCATGAGTCTCTTTTATAAGCGGACAAGTTCAATTGATTCAGACGAACCGCCCACCGAATTCACCTTCTCTCCACGAACCCAAATGGTCCTAAGCAAATTTGAGCGAGAGGCTAGACATTACCCACAGCCAGTCAATATTAACGCAAATGAGGTGCAAGTGTTGGTCAGGAATTGTCGCTCCTTCAGAGTTGATTTCATGGAAGATCAATTCAACTCATGCTTTTGTACCAACACCGATTTATCATATGTGTAGTCATACCATTGCAAAGTACATAGGAGAATCAATCATCCGCTTATGTGTCAAGCTATTACACCATGTTGATGTACGGGCAGACATACTCTTCTAATTTTCATGTTACATGATCAAACACTAGTTCGACGCAAATAGGACCGATGGCCAATGGTTAAAGTCGCGTCCACGATCAATGTAGGTACAAGAACACAATGGATGAGAGTGCATCACAAAGCAATCGCATGTGCAGTAGTTGTAAATCAATTGGCCATTACCGGACATCATGCCCATATAACCCTTCAAGTAGGCGGTGAGTTTACTTTGTGTTTAGATATATCCAAAACTCGCATTGCATATGTCAAAGTTGTTAATGTCTTCAAGATTAGAAGGAAAAGGGTTCCGGATAACAAAATATAACTTTTTTTTGCTTTATTTCATATAAAAGCTTAACGAAAGGTAGGAAAATCATTCATTTGTTTGTACTTGTTACAGGTACGATGGCCGAGGAGCCTTCTAGACCGGTTAGACATCGCCAGAGGAGGCGTGCTGAGCCAGTTGATGATGCACCTGGACCCGCACCTGCAGAGGTTCATCCCAGCATAGCCTTACTTCATGGTAGACATAGGGCCGCACATCCAGATACGGTATGAATATACTTACTAGTTTTATTTCTGTGTGTTTCATTTATGTGTTATGTTACTTGACCTAAGCTTTTTCATACTATAGGCAACTATTTTGGATGCAGCATCTCACCTTCTTATGCTCAGAGAGTGGCCCGTCATGCCCATCTGCTCGCCTACCCGCCGCCTCGAACTTTATTGTGTTACCGCAGAATCTTGATCATCACATCGCCGACAAAGACTAGTTGGTCTCCCTGCACCAACATATTTCATTTGTTGTGGAGAGATGATAGTGACATTGACGCTGCAATGATCCTTGGGATATGCGGTCCGGTCGGTCTATTGTAGTAGGACATGGTAGGTCGAGTTGGTCGGACTATGCGATGAGCTTATAGGTGGGCATCCACCGCATAACTGACCCAAAGAAGACATTCGGATGGGCCGTGCACACGCCAGACTGCATGCCACTGGTTACATTGGAGAGTCTTACGACCTCCTTAAGTTGGACTTCATCGTATGCCTATGTTTTGTTCCTTCGGGAGTTTTCTCTCATCGTGAGCATTTGCGTGATTATCATTGCTAGGATCTTGACAAGACTCTATCTATATTGCAGCTAACTTATACAGTGGAGGAGTCTACGAGGAGAGCCAACATGGCTGGGTGTCTTCAATTGCTACAGATTTGGTCTTGGGAGTGCTTGCATGTTGGTAGACTGACGCTACATATCCCCTACCCTAGAGATCTCGATGGGCTCAAAGATCGATTGTGTAAGAAATTAATATCTTTATAGCTTGCTTTAACATAATGACATGCAACTAATAATTGTATATGATATTTTTTTTAATCGTGGAACGAGAGATATGCGTCGATGCCGTCGCAATATCAAATTTTTAGGGATGAGTTAGATGCTTGTGCGGTACTTTTTAATTGTTATACATCATTCTCAACAAATATCACCCATTGTCTAACATACGACACATACAAAACTTGGGAACCATATGACATTCGATGAGGTCGGGCCGATATTTGCTGGCGGCGACATCCGTTGAACGGGTTTAATTAGTTGAAGAGGGTGGAGTGGCACCTTCCTAGTCCTTTCCTTTGGTCACTCAAACAGTGTAGCCCTAATGGATGCCAGCCAAGTCGATGGGAGAGGAAAGGATATGTGCGCCATCGCCAGACATCGCTCGGGGAGGCTCGCAGAGATCACGTTGTGGTGACGATACTGATCGATATACAGGTCCAGCATATGAAGATCCGGTTTAGTCGGACATTATTGTACTAGGCTACCGACCACCGATGAATGACTACCCTCGAGAACGCGAAATATGTTAAGATAACTCTATAATTTGCATATTTTTCTTAGTTATTATTTCCACATATTTACGTAGTAATATTTTAAACTAGTTTTATGTAGGTGGAGCATATTTTGGCGATGGAGGATCTTTTTCGACCTTTCTTCGAACGTTCAGATGACGTGGACTATCGTCGCCATCATCAATAAGTAATGGCATATCCGCAGATCTCAACTTGACACATATCGAGACTACGGTTCGAGGCCAGAAAGTGAGTATATATATCAGATATGACATGTCTACCATTTCTTCTCCACACGACGACAAACATGGGTGCGGCCATCCACCTATGATCCGACCATCATCTTTTCCGAGAGCACCCGGGCCTGTGATTAGTATCTCGATCGCAGACATTGGTTAGATGATGCGAAATGTGCTCGAGGGACATATGATGTCTCCTATCGATGATCGTCCATCGTACCGAGCACTATACTCTAGGTCTGCGATAGATATATGCCGTCTTCGATGATACCGACAAATTTCTTGATGCATCTAAACATTTTTGGGAGTGAAAATTGTATGGGATGAATAATTGTTTTGTAGCTATTGAGTTATAGTTAAATTTTACACTATTTATTTCACTTTTCTCCACACTCATGATTCTCCTCTATTTCATTGTGAATGGTTATTTATTTCAGCACTTAGTTGTGTATTTGTTTAGAATGCAATCTTAACATGGATATACATTTGGTGTTGATTGAAAATACTTTGGTTTTTGTTGTAAAACTTACAACTTCATTTTTTTTAAAATGACAAGAAAGGTCGCTATTTATCAGCGACTGAATCACACCCGCCTGATAAGTTAACTAACCGAGAAGCCGCCAATCGTTCCGCTGGCTAAGTTTGGCCGACTAATAAGTAGCCGATCGTCACCCTCTGAGTATGATGAGCCCATTATCGGGCACCTAATCTAAAGTTAAATTTTTTTTATGAATGCTTAATCTGTTAATTATTAATTAAAATATACTTAATTTAAAATTTTGTTCTTTTTCATACATCTAATAGACTCTAATTTACTTTATGCTGCTTTAGAGTATATTTTGATATATATAAAAAGGGTATTTTTATACGTTCACAATATTCAAATTTTGATTATATATAAAATTAAAGTCATTCTATCTCTAATTTTTAATTGCCATCCAAAAATTAAAATTCACACACACACACACACACACATATATATTATATATATATATATATATATATATATAATCCAATAATTATATATGTATGTATGTATGTATATATGTATATTGTAGATTTTTACTTAAAATAAAAAAAAAATGTTTTCTAAAAGCTATTTGGAATCATTGATTTTATATGCTGTTCTGTAATTATTTTTTCAAAATTTAAACCTCTTGTTATTTTAAGAAAATGTCTTGCCCTTGAATGATTTTTTGTATACTATTTCTATCTGAGTTAATTTGGTGGCTCTCACGTTAACTTATTTATTTGTCATTTTAGCACATAAAATAAGAAAAAATGATATAAAAATATAATATTTTATATTATCGTGAGGTTTTTAATTAGGTTTAAACAAATGGGCTTCTCAAATTTCTAGCTTGTATTGGTCAAGAGATCAAACTTTTGAATTTTTCTGAAAATTCTTTTGTTTATAGTTTTAATTCATCTACAGATTGAGGAAGGCTTTTCCATGACTAGGGCTGCAACGAACGAACAACCGAAAGAGCGCTCGAGTTCAAACTCGTTTAAGATCGAGCTCGAAGCTTCAGCTCGATTCAGCTTTAGGATGGTGTTGAGCTTGAGCTCATTTAAAAAAGTTGTGTTCGCGAGCTCCTTAACGAGTCTTAATCGAGCCTTAATCGAGCCATTATCGAGCCATTATCGAGCCTTAATCGAGCCTTATACGATCGTATGAACAAGCCTTAAGCCTTAATCGAGCCTTAATCGAGCTTTAATCGAGCCATTATCAGCCTTTTAGCCTTCTATAATATCGCTTATGAACAAGCCTTAATCGGCATTAATCGAGCCATTATCGAAGCTTTAACGAGCTTGTTGTGAGCTTTAAATGATAATCGTTCACGAACATAACTGAACTAAACAATAACTTGTTCAAGCTTGTTCATTTAAGAATCAGTATTTACAAAAGTGTTCTCTCGCTCGAATTAAATGAACGAACATAAACGAGCTCTAATCGAGCCGAGTCACGAGTAACTTGTTGAACGCTCGGTTCATTTACACCCCTATCCATGACAGTGAAGGAGCTCGCGAGGAAATTAAGTTCAGCTTTCAGACAGTTCAACTGAATCTGAAAGCAGCTTCTTCTGCGCTTTTATGTTCTTTTCTCAAATGTCAGAGGATCACCCTTTTAAAATTGTTGTTGGTTTGCACAATAGCTATCCAAATAATTAATGGTGTCATATTTGGTGTAAATTTTTCATTTTTCGGGTATCTATTTGTAAATAATTTTGTGCCTGATCTGAAGGTTAGGGTTTATTCCGCAAGCCTCCTGGTAAACTCAAGGGTACTAAAATTAAATATATATATAATAAATATTATTTACAAATATAAATAACCTTCAAGAGCATGAATCACAGGGAGGTAACTAGTCAAATTTAGTATTTGATTTTTTGACTATTTATTAGTATAATGCAGCTTTATTTTATTAAGAAGTCCAAGAAAAAAAAAGGAAAATTTACATACATATCACACAATTCTTATATATTTACATATCTAATACATAAACTTTAATATTCAAATAAATAACATTTAATTCTTTAATCACATCAAAAATATTACTATTACTAACTTTTTCAAAGTTAAATACACCTTATCATACATAAAAAATGTTATATATATATATGTAAATATCAATTATTAGGTGTTAGATATGTATATGCATAGGAATTGTATGTTATGTATGCAAATTAAATATTTTAATAAAAAATAAAAGTATGCATAAATATGATCATTCATAAAGTGTACATCATTAGGGGGAACAATCCCATAAAATACATATCAAATAACTCCAAAAAAATTAATTGAATATGCATTGTCAATCATATCATGTCATAATTGATAAGACTATAATCTATCTTAATAGGATGTTGAACATAATCAAGTCTTTAGATGTTGATAAAACAAAATACATAATTGAAGAGAAGAAATTTTTAAAATCTCTTTCTAGCATGGTGATAAATTTGTCAATTGTTTGTCAAAATAAGTTATATTCATATTCTTTATATAGTGGTAATGATATCCTTATAATAATAATAATAATAATAATAATAATAATAATAATTTTATTTATTCATATTAAATTGAATTGATTACACTTTGTCATGATTAGATAAAATTACTCTTGATTTGGCCTAATCATTTGGATTTAATCTTAATATATGTGTTCATCCATGATGGTCTAATGGCAATGAAATTAAATATTTAAACATGTTATGTTATGGGAGATGATCCCACAAGTGCATTGATGATGATAGATTAAAGCTAATGGTCAAATTAAGGATTTTGGGTTAAGTTAACATATATCAAAATAAATATATATATATATATATATATATATATATATATATATATATATATATATATATATATATATATATATATATATATATATATTAATGTTTAATGTTTAGAGAGAATTTAATGTTTATAATAATTTTTATAACAAAGTACTCCACTAAGAATTGGCTTTTCTCTCCATTAAGAAAAGCTACAACAAGAGGAATAATAGGAAGTAAAGAAAGATAAATCATAAATTAATAAAATTCAAAAATCATCATAAATAAAAAATATTTTTTTCTAATTAAAATTTTAAAAATATTTTATTAATCAAGTTCTTAATTTTAAAAACTTATGCAAAAAAATTTTAAAAAAATAATTTTTTTGTAATTTTATTTTTTTTTAGGAAAAAGCTATCATAATTTTATTAGATTATAGTGGTAATAAAGTGCATTAGCATGGGATGTACTGACTTGCATCAAACATTATCGGGAACCTTAAACATCGATCTTAATGATTATGATGGATGTTGACCATATTAATGATAACAAATGACAATATTGGTACCATTAATGTTATTGACATATATCAATATTATTAGGAACCTTAAGTGTCACTCTTTTTTTTTTAATCTTAGGTGTCACACTTGATGCCATCAATAGTATTATTTTATTGATTATTATTGAGAAGATATTATTGAAGGTAGTTTACATCAATATTTTTCAACTTTATCAGTAATGACTAAGTTATTCTTATTGGTAATAATCCTCATCAACATCGGTGGTGATGACATGAGTTAGTATTAGTGAAGGTGATATGAGTCAGCCTTATTAGTAATGATATGCTTTCCTTTTATTAGCGATAATAGATGTTAGCTTTATTAACAATGTTAGACTTTTTGTTGGTGATAATGATGACATCAATATAAGTAAATATTGGTAGTGATAATATGTATTAACTTTTATAGTGATAGTTGTATTGACCTTGTTGGCGATAACAAACAGTAGCATTATTCATGATTGAAAAGAGTGCTAGTAGTAATGATTTGCATTAACATTGGTGATTATGACATGAATCCATCAACTTTAATAGCGATAATATGCATCAACTTTATTGATGATGATGAGAATTGATATTTATAATGATGATGCACTTTGATGTCATTGAAAATGATGGATGCCATCATTATTTACGAGGATGTGTGTTATGTTTGTGACAACAATATCTATTGATGTTGTTAGGAACAATGTGTATAAACTTTATTGATGATACCATGCATCATGTTTATTGACAATAATGTTCTTTAGCATTATTAATATGTTTGAATATCGATGTTAGTGGTGATGACATATGTGATATTATTGATGATGGCATACATAGATTTTATTATTGATGATAGATATCACTATTGGTGGCAATATGTGGCTTTGTGATGATGGGTGACGATGAGTAGTAATATGTGAAATGATCGGATGATGAGTGTCACTGTTATTTGTGATGATGGACATCAATGACATACATCATCATTTTTGTGATGGTGGCAATCAATGGTGGGCATTGATGATGATTAATAGGCTATGTGTTTATAGAAAGACCCTCGAATCTCTCCTAGAATTCTTTCCCTTCTCACTCTCCCTTAATGCATATAAGTTTTACTTGTGGATTTTTAGATGAGCATATTTCATAATGAGATTTATATATGTAATGCATAATTCTCATTTATTTTTATATATAATATCTAAATCTTAATATTTACTTAATCAATATCTAAGTGTCACTATCATATTCAAAATTTTTCTTTCAAGTATCAGTCTTGACAATCCTTTGATATCTGCAAATTTAAGTCATGAATAATATTAGATAGAATAAATTTTTTGATGTGATATCAACTTATGAAAATTTATGTAATATGAAAATATTACATAAATTAGTAGAGCAAAGATTAATTAATATTATTTATTTAGGCAACAATTGATTTCAGACAAATAATCAAACAATGCATGACTACTCTTTTCTTCTATTCTTTGGAGAAGTGAGTATCAAAATATAAATTTAATATGATCGAAATTCAATCACAAAATCTTTACAATAAAATTTAAATCATTTATCAATTAAATTAATTCTCACCTACTCTTCTTTTTCCACAACTAATAATAAATTTGGATGGATATCAATTCCAATTAGAGCGCAATTCTTTAGATTCTGATTCTTAATAAGATGTCACTATCAGTAAGACATATTAGCGTTGTATTACTTGTCTTTAGTCTTATTGATACAAATTTCAGAACAGAAAATACCTAAAATTCATTTTTTTTAATATTTTTTATGATGATGTGATGAACTATATTATAAATTATTATGTGTACTATTAGAATACAAGTTATTACCTCTACGACAAAATTATGATAAAAAATTTTGCATCTTTAATTCTCACGAATTTGCTGACAGATTCTCAAATGATTTGTTTGTTTGAACTTAGATAGTTATTTTTTAAAAAAGACATTAACTTATGTTTGTTGGTTTGTTTAACTTATTTTATCGTTGAATATTTCATTGAAGAAATTACTTATGAAGATGTCTAGATCTAATACTGATAATCAGAAAATGTTAGCTTGGCATAAAAATCAAATGATAATAGTCATTTGATGGCTATTTTTTTAAAAGGACATTAACTTATGTTCGTTGGTTTGTTGTGAATAAGAGAATTCCCTCCCAAGCAATTCAAGCTATTTTGTAGAATTCGTTATATCTTCAAACTCTCTTCAATTCAAATCTCGATATCTCATATAACAAAAGGTGCTATATTTATAATTTTTTAAAATAATATGTAAGTTAATATGGCAAAACTTTCAAAGCACTCTTTTATATTGCTCAGGTTATTGACCTCTTTGAGTATTGATCGTTCATTTAGCATAATATTGTTTTAAGTGAACTCTAATCCGTTGGATGACATTTGATTTTACGACAAGCATGTATGATTTTGGAAATGTTAGCCCTTTAATTCACATCTAAATATTTTTAACTATATATATATATATATATATATATATATATATATATATATATATATATATATATATATATATATATATATATATATATATATATATATTAAGTGTTTAATTTGTGCCCATTTGAACTTAGATTTGATAACTTTAAGTGTAGTTAGGTTTGTCAAGATGGATGTTCATGCATTACTTTTAAAAGTTTTAATTCAAAAAGTACATTAAGAGTTGTGTTTGATAGGATGAGTTTTCTAATGAAGTATCATTTAACTTCTATTTTCCGAATATAGAAATCAATATTATTCAGAAATATATATGGAGTTCTTAAGAAAAAATTATAATATAAAATTATAGTTTGTAAGAAAATTATAAAATACAATTATTTCTTAAGCATCAATGTGAATTTATCTCTTGTAATTTTTTTAAAAATATAATTTCAATTTTTTTATTTTTTAATTTCAACTTTCACAAGATCCTCTTATAAACCCGCATGATTTATATCATGCATAATATATTTATTATTAAAAGTTAAATAAGTAGAAAATACATATAATTTGATCCATATAATAATTTAATAAAATAAAGTATATAATTTTTAAAAATAATTATTGAAAGCATCTATCTTCCACAAATATCATCTATTTATTTATTATTTTTTAAATAAAAAATATTTATTTATCTATATATATATTGTTTATATTATTCTTATTTTGAAATAAAGTGATTAATTTTATAACTCATCCTACCCTCACCTTATTTTTTTTACTATATATATAAGGAACTCAACAATGAAGAAGTTGCAATAAGGATAAAAATGGGATTCATTTCTTTGGAGATATTTCTTTCGAAGCATTTTCTTCTTCTTCTTCTTCTTCCAGCGTTAGCTGCAGCCTTAATATGGCTGACCATAGGCTTAAAGTGCAGCTTAAAATGGAGGAGAAAAGGGATGAATCTTCCTCCAGGAAATATGGGGTGGCCATTATCAATCTGGGAGAACATCTCCTTCCTCAAGTCATCACCCTGCAATTCCTATGGAGATTTCGCTGAGCGAAACATTCAAAGGTAAGTATTTTCATTTTTTCGCAAGAAAAAAAAAAGATGAGTGAAATTTATCTTCTTTTTGTAAGCTAGAATTTCTATTTTCACTTTATATTAATCTATATGTATTTTTCAATGTTAGAAACTGTATTTGTTTAAATACAGAATGAGATCGTTAGGAGTTTTCAGCTATAATAACATCTTTTTAAATAGTGTGATGCCATATTAATTTTCTGAAATATTATAGGTAATATTTTTTAATTACGATTGAATTATTTAATTAGTCATTTATATGATAATAATACTGATCATCTAATTAAAAATAATGATTACCAGCAATTATATAGGTAAGTCACAAAATTGATTACCATTTATAAAGAATATCATAAAAAAATGAAATTGATTGGATTTCAGTCTTTGTATTTATAAGGCATGACCTCTTAAATTTAATATTAAAGACTGCAACTTTTATGTAGGTATGGGAAGACCTTCAAGAGCCACATCATAGGGGAGCCTACTATCTAAAGAAGGTCTTCACTTCGGGATCAGATCGTCATCCCTATTCAAGATCACTGCAGTTCCTCTTAAGACTACTAGAATCTTGAAAATGAAGAAAGACCCCACATACATAGACAAGACATACATCTCTAAAAAAAGAAAAAAGATTGTAAACCTGATAAGATTCCGGGTCCAGACGGAACTCGCGCTTGCTATTGCTTATCAACTTCTTATTATGAAAGTGAACTTAGTAGCGAACTCAATGTGTAGTGGCAGGGGAAGGGAAAGCAGACGACGAGAGCAGTAGAGAACCAAAACAAAAGACTTTTTTTTGAGCCGTTAGGCCACTCGAGCAAAGCGAGAGGAGCTGGCCCTGAAAAAATAGGAGGTGTGGGCCTGTCCAACTTCGAGAAGTATCTCACGCCAGCAGATCGAATTCATTCGATTAGGACTCATGTAGACCCGAACTCAATGTTCCAACTAAAGGAGCCAGTACTGGAAGTGATAATAAAAGTAGGAATGCTGTCGTTTGAACAGACAGACTTCTTGGGTGCTAAGATCCAAAGTCGAGCCAGGAGGGAAAACCAATCTAAGAAGGGAAATCTGGATGAAAGCTAGCACCTTATTTAGTCAAGTATCAGCCTCTCCTGTACTGTAGTAGTCTCTCTTAGGTCGATATCCAGTAACAGCAGAGGCTTTGCCCCTTTCTTTCAAGATGAAGAAATGAAATTATTCTAAGCTTTTAGAATCTAACTTTTTGGCCAGTCCACTGCTCACTGCTAAAGGAAGAGGACCATTTTTTCCCGTAATGACTTTTTCACTTCTTCTAAGGCCTCGCTCCTTACTTGTTCGCTCCGCTCAAATGTGATCAATTGTAAACAAAAAAGGAAAGCAGAGCGCTGCTGAAGGGCTCATTGATTGGGCCTCGATAAAAGTCAGATAGCTGCTAAGATTGAAACATGAAAGGAAGTGAAATGGTATTCTGTCTGGTGTGTCATTTGTCGCAGTTGCTTTTTTTTCAAAAGTTTGGATTGAACCAAAAAAGTCTTGATCCCCTCGCAAGGGCTGCTGACATGATGCTCGCTAAAGACTAGAAAAAAAGAGCACTCCAACTTGTTTGTTTGGGCACTTCTGTCAGCCTCGCTCGACTGAAAGGTGAGGTGTTTACAGGCTCGAGTATTGCTCAGTTCACCTTCACTCAGCTATAGCTCTTTTCTTATTTGTAATCTGCTGGAAGGCGGGGAAGGTTTGTAGAAAAGAATAGGGCCTTACCACCAACATCGCTTCTTCCTTCAACGCAACGGCGAGTATATTGCTCCTAGGCCTAGGGGTTCTAGAGTTAACAGTTTGATTGAAGGGCTCCCCGCATTACCGCCTTCTTTTCTAGGCAAAGAAATGGATGGAATAGAATAATAGCTCTCATCATAGGCTTACGTCTGGGCCCGGTTTAGGGGCAGTACTAACAAGAGTTTCTTACGCTATGTGGTGCTGGGGAAGAAAAATTCTATCGTGCGGATTAGACGCAATAACACATACGTGAAATACAAAAGGGGTCCGGTATTCGACCGGCTTAGAGAACTAGCTCCTACCTGACTTACTCCCTATTTTACAATGAAAAAATGGGGATAACTCAAGGTTGTGGCTTGTCATGCTCGTCGACTGCCAGTCCGTGGTGGTTGCGAAAGAGTCGTGGAATCGAAATGATCTCTAGTTTGATCAGAAGAAGCGCCACTATTCCTGAACAACCTGGAGCCGGGAAGAACGACTTGGATCGAAAGCTTGCTATTTGTCCCCGTTACTTTAACTAGCTACCGAGCTAGCTGGATTGAATCTGGAAATGAAATGCCCCAACTGAACTTGCCTCTAAGAGGGGCTCGCTCCGGGCAGGTTCAGATCACTTACAATACACGGCTCTACGAAGGGGAAAGACCATCCTTCTCTCCGGTTAGATTGATGAGGTATCCCGTAGGAACAAAACGTTAGCTTACTGGTGCACTTCTTCCAACTGGCGCTGCAACGGGACTATAAGCCAACCTCACTATATGGTCTAAGGAATAGAGGTGCTATTGTGAAAAAGTTCAGCTTCGACTACTGGTTCAATGACAGATTAGGATGGGGTTCTACAAAATGGGCTATGTTGATTGGAAGTTTCTACAAAATTGGCTATGTTGATTGGAAGTTGCTAGCCTTTGAAGGTCACAGATCGAGTCATCTTGAGTGGGAAAGTATCGCAATCGACTCTTCATGGGAAAGGCGGCGTTAGAACGGAAAGGGATACTAGGTATCGCTTTCTTAAGTTCCTCGCTAAGAAAGCTTTCTCTTGTTGTTCAAGGCGATGACAAGGCTCGATTGGTGTGACAAGACAATGGGATTCTTTATCCACTCGTGGGAGCTTGTCCCCTTATCTCTATGAAATGAAGGAATTTTTCCATTACTAACGAAGCTCACTTCTACCAAAGATTCGATACAGAAGCCGCCAGTACAAGAGTCAGAGGCGATTCAATCATATTATATCGTACAATTTGAACTATTGAAGCTTCACGAAACTCTCACAAAAGACCCCCAAGTCCTTATCCGGCACACCCTACTCCCCAAATTAGTCCAACTTCGTACCTTTCTGGTCCTCTTCTTCTCCCTGCCGATCAGATCGATATGTGAGTACTTGTAGAGAAAGACCGGCACTTAGGACCATTGCATCAATTCAATCATGGAGTTTGACCAACATTCCAGCTTTTTCTTAAGTTGCTGCAAAAAAAAGATGGAGTACGGTAGAATTCTCAGACGGTCATTCGTGAAGTCCTCAGGACTCCTCACGAATGAAAAATCCAAACCCACCCACCACAAACGCTATTCGCTTCACCTAATCCACACAATCTGGGAAAAGAAAAGTCCAAGAAGTAAAAGAGAGAAAGAGAATCGTAAAGGCCACCATTCGCATGTCGCTTATGCGACAAGGTTTTCTCCATTTCTTCTTGAGGAAGAAAAACAAAGGCAGACCGCATCAAGTCGTAATTCTTTCTCTATAGAAAATTTCTTGCCTAGTGGGTATGACCTCTTTTTTATTGAACGGATAGTCTAATTGAAAGTTGACCCTAGCCCTCAGAGAGGATAAAGAGTAGTAGAGTTGTTTTGCCTTTTTCTTAAGAAACAAAAGAACCGGATGAATTCAAAAGGCTTCGTGCCTATACCCCAAGTACTTCTCGGGGCCAAGTAAAAATTGACAATTCAAAAAAAATATTCAACTAAACTAAGCCCCGGCTAACTCCGTGCCAGCAGCGACACTGCTGGTTTACTTCTTTTCTTAGGTCTCAACTTGCAGTCTGCTAAGAATATGAACCATCTAATCCAATATGTTCTCATGTGGGAACAAGGACAATGTTTTTCTCTCTGAGAGGGCCACTGCACGCGTTCTTCCTGAATGTCTCACGACATTCTAAACCCAACTCATGTACCACTTTCATCGACGAACAATCGAAAAGGCAGAAGAACAGAAGGTTGGGGAAACGAGTGAGTTACTAGGATGAAAAGGAATTTCTTGAGAAAATCTTCCGTTTCAAAAAAGAATCTGACAGTTTAGAATAGCCTTTCTTCGCTATTTCAATGAGGGCCGGTAAATTCGATTGATTGATACGAGTGGATTTTTTCGCTCAGCGAAATCTCTATGGGAATTGCAGGGTGATGACTTGAGGAAGGAGATGTTCTCCCAGATTGATAATGGCCACCCCATATTTCCTGGAGGAAGATTCATCCCTTTTCTCCTCCATTTTAAGCCGTACTTTAAGCATGGCCGCCATATAAGAGAAACTGGAAGAAGATGAAGAAGAAGAAAATGCTTCGAAAGAAATATATCCAAAGAAATGAATCCCATTTTTATCCTTATTGCAACTTCTTCATTGTTGAGTTCCTTATATACAGGGGCGGATCCATAAATTTTTTTCAGAGGGGGCACAATAAAATAATGAATAATTTACTTTTATATAAAATTAAAAATCAAAGCATCTCATATAACAAAATAAAGAAATCAAACATTGCAATAATATAAATTTTTTTTATATTACATACCATTTATAACTCCTCCGAAGTCTTCATATTTTGAAAGCGTTGTACAATCAATTCCTTATCAACACTCTTAAATACATCTTTTCAATATATGTAATAAGACAATCATTCATCCAAGAATCTCCCATTCTATTCGCAGTTTATTTTTTACGATCTTCATTGCAGAAAATGCTCTTTCAACAAGCTTGTAGATTGGCAATATCAAAGCAAGCTTTATTAGCAAATATACAAGAGGATAAATATCATTTTTCTTTGTCTCTACTAACTTTTGTGCAAGTTCTCCAATTCCATTCAACTTCAAAAATGAATCATTGGATTTCATATAAATAATATAATTCTCAAGTTGACTATCCAAAATAATAATATCAAATCCTGAGAAGTCTGTGGGATAAAACTTTGCCAAACATATCAATTTTTTTTATCAGAAGCTGAGAAAGAATCACATGGATTCAAGCATGCCACATATAAAAGTAATTCAGTATTAGCCTCATCAAATCTATTGTTAAGCTTCTGAAGTTGCATATCAATAACAGAATAAAATAACTCAACTTGATAATAGTGTAAATTTGTGATTCATTGAGCATATCTTCTTGATCTTCCACGCATAATAAATCTTTCACTCATATTTGGCACAAGTATATCATTTTTCTCACAAAATGCATGAACTTCTTCAAATAAAATGTTCCAACCATCATCCCTCATATTTTATAGTCTTTGTTTTGACACCTTAACCAAAGTCATGGCATTTATAATATCTTGATCTTTTTTTGTAAAACTTGAGATAACTCATTTGTGATTCCTAATATAGATTTCATCAAGTGCAGATTGAAAATAAACTCAAAATATTGAATTGAATCAAACATAACATTTGCTTCACCTCTTTGTTTACTGTTCAAATCATCTTTTACAATTATATCAAGAAAATCTATAATAGATCCAAATAAAATAAGTATATTAATCAATGCAGCATAATGTGATCCCAACGCTTATCTCCAGCTCATTGAAGAGTTATTTCTTGATTTAAACCTCTGCCATCTTGTAGTTCTCCACTCCTTATTTGCTCAATAACTTTGTTTAATTATCTTTCAAATAAAACTTCTCTCCTTTTGCAAGAACTTCCAACAATATTTATCAAATTAGATTAAAAAAAATGTAGTAATCAATATGATTCTTAGCCACAAAGAACTACTGCTAATTGTAATTGATGAGCAAAACAATGAATGTAATAAGCTGAATTATTTTCTTTTAAGATTAAAGCTTTTAATTCATGAAACTCATCACGCATGTTGCTAGCCCCATCATAACCTTGACCACGTATTCGCAATATACTCAATCCATGGTTTGAGAAAAGTGCCTCAATAGCATATTTAAGTGTTGGAGCAGTTGTTTCACCGACATGTATAATACCAAGGAAACGCCAACAATGCAACCTCTCTTAACATAACGAATCACAATATCCACTTGTTCTTTCATTGATACATCGAGATTCATCTAAAAGAAGCAAATAACTCATTACCCAAATCATTGATAATAGTATTTGAAGTCTCAATAGCAGCTGCATGTGTAATATCCTTTTGAATTTCAGGAGCAGTTAACTTATTATTTCCTGGAGCATTTTCAAGGACAAAGCTAGCAGACTGTGAAGGCATGAGTGGTTCTACTTTTCAACTTCAAATGGAGTTAAAATCTCCTTACTTGCATTAATACTTTGATAATGACCGCTCTCTATTTGAGCCCTAAAGCACTTTTTTCTGTTGATGGGCTTTCTATCCACCATTTGAGATTTTAAGAACTCGCAATTCCTACCTAAATATCTTGAATTGTTGTTTGATCATTCGAACAAATGTTATTAGTCTGTTCGTTTGCTACGATAGTATATGAAAATTGTTATGATGTGGTTTTAAGAATTGATTCAAACAATTATTATTAGTTTGTTCATTTGCTACGATAGTATATGAAAATTGTTATGATGTGGTCTTAAGAATTGATTCAAATAATTGTTATTAGTTTGCTCGTTTGCTACGATAGTATATGAAAATTATTATGATGTGATTTTAAGAATTGATGTGCCCACGTTTAACTTTTTTCTTCCGCCTATATGAGGGTGTTAACAGTTTACTATCTTTCCTGTTTCTTCAAATAATTCTCATAAAAAAAGTAGAGCAAAATCATAGGCAGATTTTGAAAACAATTTCTCACTCGACAAATGTTAAGCTATGATAATAACTCCATATGGAAATTATTAATGCTGGTTTATTTAGTTTAAATAAATCATACAGATCACTGTCGAGAAAATTTTACAAGTATTTCGTATGCATTTACAAGTATTTTGTATGTACGCAGGTGCTCTTTTAATTCTTTGGTTATGTTTTATCCTTTTTTATTCATTTTTTGAGTCATTCTTACAAATCAAATAATTTATATCGATTTAACACTGGAAACCAACCGACCACTCTTAATTCTTTGGGGGCTCAACACTATTTTTCTCATTCTTCTGAGTTCTGATTACATATTTTAATAACATACTCATTTAGATAGCCTTAGGTTTTGCCAAATAGCACGCCCAAATGTTTCCTCTTCCCATCCACCAAGAGACTGAACCCAAAAAAAAGAAAGAAAAAAAAGAGAAAGCAAGAAAATATACTAATTATATCGTGAAAGAGAGAGAAGTATTAAAATTAATCGAAATAATCAAAATAGGATCTTCAAAACAAGACGCGTTTACCTAAAATCGTGGGAGGAAGAAAATGAAAACTATATATATCAAAAATTGAAATGAAAACAGAAGAAAAAAAGAAAAAAGAGGAGCACAAGGAACCTATAACTCACGAATGTAACCCTTAGATATTTGAAACTTTCAATAGATGGCAAATTCAGAAGAAGGGCACAAAGACCGCAATGGCGAAGTAATCTTCAATCTCAAACACCTTCACTAATCAGACCACGGGATTCTGAGAAGCGAATAGAAAAAAAATGTAGAGAACGCAGAGAAGAATGGCAAGGAGGAGGAAAACACGCAATGGCCGCAGCTGAGAGGTTTGGAAATAGGTTTTCCATCACATACGTGTGGGTGGTGAGGGCACGGCCCGTGCCCCACTGTAGCTCCACCCCTGCTTATATATATAGTAAAAAAATTAAGATGAGGGTAGGATGAGTTATAAAATTAATAACTTTATTTTAAAATAAGAATAATATAAACATTATATATATAGATAAATAAATATTTTTTATTTAAAATAAATAAATAAATAGATGATATTTGTGGAAGATAGATGCTTTCAATAATTATTTTTAAAAACTATATACTTTATTTTATAATATTTATTTTATTAAATTATTACATGGATCAAATTATATGTATTTCCTACTTATTTAACTTTTAATAATAAATATATTATGCATGATATAAATCATGCGGGTTTATAAGAGGATCTTGTGAAAGTTGAAATAAAAAAATAAAAAAAATTGAAATTATATTTTAAAAAAATTACTAGCGATAAGATTCACATTGATGCTTAAGAAATAATTGTATTTTATAATTTTCTTACAAACTATAATTTTATATTATAATTTTTTCTTAAGAACTCCATATATATTTTTGAATAATATTGATTTCTATATTCGAAAAATAGAAGTTAAATGATACTTCATTAGAAAACTCATCCTCTCAAACACAACTCTTAATGTACTTTTTGAATTAAAAACTTTTAAAAGTAATGCATGAACATCCATCTTGACAAACCTAACTACACTTAAAGTTATCAAATCTAAGTTCAAATGGGCACAAATTAAACACTTAATATATATATATATATATATATATATAAACATTTGGATGTGAATTAAAGGGCTAACATTTCCAAAATCATACATGCTTTTCGTAAAATCAAGTGTCATCCAACGACTCCGAGTTCACTTAAAACAATTATATGCTAAATGAACGATCAATACTCAAAGAGGTCAACAACATGAGCAATATAAAAGAGTGCTTTGAATGTTTTGCCATATTAACTTACATATTATTTTAAAAAATTATAAATAGAGCACCATTTGTTATATGAGATATCGAGATTTGAATTAAACAGAGTTTGAAGATCTAAAGAATTCTACAAAAATAGCTTGAATTGCTTGGGAGGGAATTCTCTTATTCACAACAAACCAACGAACATAAGTTAATGTCTTTTTAAAAAAATAATTATCTAAGCTCAAACAAACAAACCATTTGAGAATCTGTCAGCAAATTCGTGAGAATCAAAGCTGTGAAATTTTTTAACATAATTTTGTCACAGAGGTAATAACTTGTATTCTAATAGTACAGATAATAATTTATAATATAGTTCATCACATCATCATCAAAATTATTAAAAAAATGAATTTTAGATGTTTTATGTTCTGAAATTTGTATCAGAACAGAAAGACTAAAAAGACAAGTAAAACAACGCTAATATGTCTGACTAATAGTGGCATCTTATTAAGAATCAGAATCTAAGGAATTGCGCTATAATTGGAGTTGATATCCATCCAAATTTATAATTAGCTGTGGAAAAAGAAGAGTAGGTGAGAATTAATTTAATTGATAAATGATTTAAATTTTATTGTAAAGATTTTGTGATTGAATTTGGATCATATTAAATTTATATTTGATACTCACTTCTCCAAAGAATAGAAGAAAAGAGTAGTCATGCATTGTTTGATTATTTGTCCGAAATCAATTGTTGCCTAAATAAATAATATTAATTAATCTTTGTTTCTACTAATTTATGTAATATTTTCATATTACATAAATTTTCATAAGTTGATATCACATCAAAAAATTTATTCTATCTAATATTATTCATGACTTAAATTTGTAGATATCAAAGGATTGTCAAGACTGATACTTGAAAGAAAATTTTTGAATATGATAGTGACACTTATATATTAATTAAGTAAATATTAAGATTTAGATATTATATATAAAAATAAATATGCATTACATATATAAATCTCATTATGAAATATCCTCATCTAAAAATCCACAAGTAAAACTTATACGCATTAAGAGAGAGTGAGAAGGGAAAGAATTCTAGGAGAGATTCAAGGGTCTTTCTATAAACACATAGCCTATCAATCATCATCAATACCCACCATTGATTGCCACCATCAAAAAATGATGATGTATGTCATCCATCCATCATCACAAATAATGACACTCATCATCCCATCATTTCACATATTACTCATCATCACCCATCATCACAAAGCCACATATTGCCGACAGTGATATCTATCATCAATAATAAAATCTATGTATGCCATCATCAATAATATCATCATGTCATCACTAACATTGATATTCAAAAATAATATTAAAGAAAGAACATTATTGTCAATAAACATGATGCATGGTATCATCAATAAAGTTATACACATTGTTCCTAACAACATCAATAGATATTGTTGTCACAAACATAATACACATCCTCGTAAATAATGATGGCATCCATCATTTTCAATGACACCAAAGTGCATCATCATTAAAAATATCAATTCTCATCATCGCCAATAAAGTTGATGCATATTATCACTATTAAGGTTGATGCATTCATGTCATAATCACCAATGCACCAAATCAATGCAAATCATTCGCACCCACTATCAAGAATAATGCTACTGTTTGTTATCACCAACAAGGTCAATACAACTATTACTATAAAAGTTAATACATATTATCACTACCAATATTTACTTATATTGATGCCATCATTATCATCAACAAAAAGTCTAGCATTGTTAATAAAGCTAACATCTATTATCGCTAATAAAAGGAAAGCATTAAATACTCGACTCATATCACCTTCACTAATACTAACTCATGTCATCACCACCGATGTTGATGAGGATTATTACCAATAAGAATAACTTGGTCATTGCTCATAAAGTTGAAAAACATCCATCATAATCATTAAGATCGTTGTCTAAGGTTCCCGGTAATGTTTGATGCAAGTCAGTACATCCAATACTAATGCACTTTATTACCACTATAATCGACATATGTCACCACCAAAATAATATTAACACACATTATCCTTATAAAGGCCAATGTCTATCATCAATACTAATATTGATGCCCACCATCATCAATAAAATTGATTCTCATCATCATTACTAATATTAAACATCGTCACTATCACGAGCCATGTCACCTCCATAAAATTTAACATCAACTGTATGAATGAAGGTCGTTGCTTATTATTACCAATAAGGCCACCACCCATTATCGCTAGTTGAGATTATGGCAATTGATCTTATTACATTCTAATAGATCTTTTATAGCTTATGGTCATAAAAAATTTGTTAAAAAATATTAGAAAATTTTATAATCAAATAAAATTATGATAGCTTTTTTCTAAAATAAAATAAAATTACAAATAATTATTTTAAACCAACCCTAAAAGCTAATATTTAATTGTGATAATTTAAATTTTAATGTATTTTATATTTGATAGTGATATCAACACTATTAATTAGCATTGGATAGTGGTATCATTCTAACCGAATATACTAGAGAAAAATTTTGAAATTTTATGCGATTCTAACAAAGATTCGACGTTCGTTCAAAGGTTTTCTCTTTGTTTTACTTGTTATTCTTGCACCATTGAAATTTTAAAGTTTCTTTCTATATATGTATATATATATATCATAAATTTGTACCACAAAAAAGGTTTTTTTGTCATTATCTTGAAGACAGCCGACTCATTAAAAAATCTTTTGAATGAGATGAGGAATGATTATGTTGGTTTGAGCTTCCTGGGGCCTCCCTCCTCCTCCTCCTTCTCCTTAATATCCAAATTCATCACCCCCCCCCCCTCTCTCTCTTGGGAAGGTCAGCGCCTCTTTATCCTTGGTTTTCTTATCCTCATCCTCATGGATACCTCCAAAAATTCCTTTCCACCTCTCTTCTAACTATCCCCAAAAAGTGCTTCCCCGGATCCCACGGTCAATGCAACCTGGAAGGAGTTGTAAGCCCAAAAAAGTAGGGATTTCTCTTTATCCTTCATTCCACCGGCTGATTCTGAAGTATCATTTTTCTGAGGAGGATCTGTTGGAAGGGCAGCAGGAGTGGAACTTGTCTCTAGTTGGCCATGCCATAGGTAAGCGACCGTATTATGGTTCTCTGCTAGCTGCGTTTAAAAAGAAATGGCGGTTTAAGGGGACTCTTGAATTGCTCTCTTGAAGGAGACTTTTTCTTATTTAAGTTTACCTGTTTGGAAGATTATAATGCTGTGTGGAATGACGGGCCTTGTTTCCTCAATGGCTGGCCATTCATCTTTCAAAAGTGGACATGGGACTTTCGGCCATCCAAGGATCAGGTGATCGAGATTCCTCTATGGATCAAGTTACCAAATTTCCCATTATGTTGTTGGAACAAAAGGTTTTTCAAAAATAGGAAGTGCGATTGGTATCCCCCAAGCAGTCGACAACCTTATGGCATCCAAAGCAAGAATCACCTTGCGCCTGCGTGATCACTACATCCCTCGGTTCTGCAGGCCGATTCTATCAACATGAATGGGAAGAAGTTTAATCGACCAATAGTGTATGATTGGAAAACCAATGTTTAAGTGCAAAACATTTACTCACGATGATAATACCTGTCCTCGGGTTCATGTCTTACGACAACAACCAAACTCTAATCGCATCACAAATAGGGGAAGGAGTCGAAGTCGTCAACCTGCTATTGTGCTGCCCCTAGCAAATAACTTCTAGCTTGGCTGAGCAAGGTGAGTTAATGGATGATGTAAATGCACTTGGGGGGGTTGTGGCTGATGATGTGATCCTCAAAATGTTCTATCCGCTAACCTCAATCAACCACCCACTCTTTCTCCCCAACTAGAAGATTTACCTGGGCATGTGGAAGATCAATCCATCTATGATGATGCAAATACAGAGGAGGCCCGTTCCTACTCTTCGGGAGATCCTCCTAGACAGGGTGTCATTACTCGATCATTTGCCACTTCTCCCAAGCAGAATGATCAATCCGAAGGCAAGGATAAGGGAAAGATTCCTAATACTCCTAGTAAGATATACCAAGAAGGAGATGACTTGAAAGCAAGCACCAATGCAACACCTTTCAATCAGAAGGTAAACATAAAAAGGGTAAAAAAACCCTCCTCCTCTTCCTCCCAATGACCTTTCCTAAATTAGGTATCTGGAATGTAAGAGGCCTTGCAGCTGAGGGTCGTAAACTTGATTGCTTGAGACTCATTATGGAGTTCAGATTGGATCTTTTTTGCCTCCTGGAACTAAGATCAACTCTAAAGTTTCTCTTAACCCCTTTCTTTAGCGTAAGTTTTCGATGTTTTCCTCCTCAAGTTTAAGTTTGATGTTGGCGATGGCGCATGGATTAAATGGTGTTCGGCGAATTGACTTTAGTAGTTTCTCGGTTAATCCACGGTTGGGTCTCTCTACTAATGGCGGTTCTGGTTTTATTCTTACTTGTATATACACTGAGAATGATACTCAATCTCGAAATTCTCTCTGGAATTCCCTTAGAGAACTTGCTGTTGGAATCTCGGAACCCTGGATGCTAATGGGCGATTTCAACAGCTGTCTTTCATGTAAGGAAAAGATGGGTGGTAATCCTCCGTCTCTTACAAACTCTCATTCTTTCTTTACCTGCGTACAAGACTATGAGTTACTGGACCTTCCTAGTTCGGGATTATATTACACATGGTCCAATCAGCAAGTAAATAATCCCATCTCTTCCAAATTAGATAGAGTATTTTGTAATGCTGGTTGGTTGGAAAAATTCCCTACCTCCTTTTATAAAGTGCCTCCACCTCTCTCTTCAGATCATTCCCCTCTCATTATCTTCTTAAACCATCTTAGTGCTCCGACAAATCTATTTATATTTAGAAATTATTGGACTCTATCACCTGATTTTATGGAGGTCACTAAAGCTGAGTGGAAGAGTTATGTTGCAGGGGATCCCGTCTTTGTTCTTGCTAATAAATTATCCAATGTTAAAAGAGCGCTTAAAGAATCTATGAGGAGCTCCTCACACTTGCAAATCCAAATCGACAAGGTTAAAAGGAATCAAAAAGAAATACTTGAAAAGCTTGAAGGGTACCCAAATGATATCCATCTTATAGCTGAGGCCAAGGAAATTAAAGACACATACATTAGTCTACTAAAAATGGAGAATGCTTGGGTTAAGCAACGAGCTAAGGCTCATTGGTTAACTTCCTCTGACGACGATCTCAAGTTTCTTTATTTTTCAATCAAAGAAAGGAGAAGCTCCAATAGCATTAGGGAGCTCCTCACCGATAAGGGAATCTTAAATGATCAGGATTCTATTGCTGAGGAAATTTGCAGTGCTACACTCTTTAGCAACTCCTCTGACTCTTTCATATTGCAGGATCTCCCTATTGGGAATTCTCTCTCGGCAGATTCTGCTATGGTTTTGGAGGCTGACATAAGTGATCAGGAAATTAAAGAAGCTCTCAATAGTATAAGTGAGAATAAAGCCCCAGGGCCTGATGACTTTAATTCCAAATTTTTCTCTACTTCTTGGGATGTTACTGGAAGAACTTTTTTAAACGCAGCACACAACTTTTTCAAAACTCAGAAGCTCCCAAATTGGCTGAAACACTCCCTGATTACCTTAATTCCTAAAGTTAAACACTCTAATTCAATCTCTGACTATAGACCTATATCACTTTGCAACACCTTTTATAAAGTCATAGCCAAGGTTCTTGCTTCTAGACTTAAGAATGTTCTTCCTTTTCTGATTAATTCAGCCCAATCTGCATTTATTAAAGGAAGGGATATTTCAAATAATATTACTATGGCTCATGAAATGTGTAACGAGTTATTCCATAACAATTCTCAAGGAGTTTTTCTTGCTAAACTAGATCTCAGGAAGGCTTTTGACTCTATCAATCGGGAGGCTCTTCTGCATAGGCTACACTCTATTGGTTTCCCCCCAAGATTCATCAATTGGGTGAAAGCATGTATTATAGATATCCCATTCTCAGTTACTCTGAATGGGGAAATTAAAGGCTATTTTTCTTCAAAACATGGACTTCGACAAGGATGCCCTCTATCTCCCTTTCTCTTCACTTTAGCCATTGACACCTTCTCTTGTTTGATTGATAGAGAGGTAATTTTACTTAGGTATAGACCACTTACTGCCGGGACATGCAAAATTTCTTATTTGCTTTTTACAGATGATCTCCTTGTGACTGGTGCAGCTGATAGCCATTATGTGGGCTCTCTGAAATTTTGCCTTGAGAGCTTAAAAAATTATATTGGACTTGTTGTTAATCTTGACAAATCTCTTATTTGTTTCTCTAAAGGTTCTAGGGAGGTGGAAAGTCTTTGCAACATTCTTAATATTACTCAGAGTACTTTCCCAATCAAATATTTGGGCATTCCCTTAACTTTGGGACCTCCTAAACTTATTTATTTTTCTAGCTTATTTGACAAACTTCAAAGATGGTTTGCTGGCTGGAAATGCAAATTTTTGTCTCTTGGAGGAAGGCTGCAATTAATTAGATCCTCGGTTAACAACTTGATTTCATACTGGTTTAGATCTATGATGATTCCTAAAGGTGTCTTAAAGTGCATATACTTTCTCACTTCAAGCTTCTTCTATCATAATGGGGAATTAAATAAACTGACTATTATCTCCTGGGATAAAACCTCTCGACCCAAGGAAAAAGGGGGAATTGGAGTCCTCTAGGCTTTCTCCCTTAATTCTTTATGTAAGATCAAAACAATGTGGAAGACCCTTAAGCAGGATTCTCTCTTTGGGTGGTGTAGCAATCTGATCTATTTGGAGAAATTCCATTCGCAGAGTTTCCCCTATGTGGAAGGAAATGAAACTATATGCAAACCGTTATCGTGATAAAATATCCTACCACATAGGGGATGGTAATAAATATTCTCTTCTCTATGATCCTTGGTGTGACAAAAAAACTATGGCTGAATCATTGGAGTCTAATGATCGAAATCATTTTTTTCTAATGATGCTAAGCTCAGTTCTATTATTATGGAAGGTTTTTGGAGAATGCCTAGATTGCTTATTGATGAATATCCCCTGCTATTTGCTACTATTGAATCTATTTCTATTGCAGGAGGTGAGGATTGGATTGCTTGGGGATAAAATAGATCTCCCACAACTCGTGATTTTAAAGGGGTCCTCTTTGAAAATTTGCCTTCTGTTAATTGGTATAAGGGTATTTAGTTTAAAGGATGTGCTGTAAATTTCTCTATCTATTGTTGGATGGCTTACCTAGGGGGGTTAAAGACATCTGATAAGCTAGTTAAAAGAGGGCTGGGTATACACACTACTTGCTATTTTTGTCTCAGAGAACCTGAATCTCATTCTCATCTCTTCTTTGAGTGTCCCTTCTCAATGCATCTGATAAGAAGTATCCTTTCTAATGGCAATTTTTTTTTCTGCAATCTACATTACAGGAAGTTTTGAATAGTCTGGAACCTAAGGTGCACAAAACCATCAAAAGGCTTCATTATCTATCAACAACGGTTTTAGTTTACTGCATATGGAGAGAAAGAAATAAAAGAATCATCACTTCATCTGCCTCTCCCCTTACTGTTTTGATTGATCAAATCAAGGATCGTATTGCGTTTAAAGTAGCCAGATGGAAGGTCAAGGACTCTTGGCCTGCTAGTGTGTTGCATATACTTTCGGGTTGGAGGAACAAGGTTAACTAGTATCTGCTATGCATTTAGCTGTTTGTCGGTTTGATATTCGGTGTGTTCGGAGTGGGAAACTGGACGATGATTACTCATATGTTTACCAAATAGTTATTTGGTTGTTTTGGCACAGCTTGGAAGCACATCATAGAAACCTTGGTTGGAGTTCTCCTTCCTGGATGGTGAAAGAACGATGTCTTGCCTTTGGTTGGAGTTTTTTTTGTTGATCAAAGTGCAGTCCAGTGTTAACATTTAACATCTATCTTTTGTTGGAAGTTTTGGGTGCTGAGCAATTTCTTTTATGATAGCTTGTTGGTGAACAGGTTTTGGGAAGAGTCATGCTCTCTTCCCATTTCTGTCTTATGTCTTTTCTTTTATGTTCTTGTATCGTTTTTGTTGTTCCCATTGTAACCTTGTATTTATCTTTTTCATTTGGAATATGTTGAGCTAAGGCTCTCAAATTCTTCCAAAAAAAAAGAATGAGATGAGGATATCACACCTATTGGAGGGGGAATATACAAAGAGCACAGCTTCCCCCCAACCACGCACTGTAAAATGCTTTTTTTTATTATTAATATTTTAAACCATTTTAGATTTAATTAATGTTTAAAAAAGAGTTGGAGAATCTCTGGAGTCTGGATAGTATCCTATCCTATGGCTAGAAATAGATTTAAATAATAAATAAATTATAAATCTGATAGAATTATTAATCATTATCCTCAGGTTAGAAAAAAATGTCTTTTGAGGATTCCATTGTAATTCACGATTTGCTTGTTGGTTGCCATTTGTGCATTCTATTATCTGAGTTGTAATTAATTTTTAAATTATATTTTTTAAAAAAAGTATATATATATAAAAATTTATATTTGATATATCCCACTAAAATTTATAAATCAAGCATAGATTTCAAATTAAAGCATATATTCAATAAAATTAAATGACTTAGTGAGATGATTCCAATAACACTAGAATCGGGTCAAATTGAGTCCAAATGAGCTCAAATCAAGCCCAAAAGTTAGTATGAAAACTTCGAAATACTGACTAGATGATCAAATGATTTCCAAATTTGACATACTTATAGTCGAATCGAGCGACTCAACTAGGCGAATCCAACGAGTCTAAGATCACTTAAATTGAAGATCGTTTGAATGGTCAAATCACCAAAAAATTATCTATGATCAAATGAATCGATATAAACCGTCTGATAGAGTGTTTTGGGATTTTAGCTATAATGACTAAAATGCTCCTCTCAAAATCCTATAAAGACATCGTTCTTGTCATGAAAGGGAGAAGAGGCTAACTTATGAGAAAGTTGGGAGATAACTAAAAGTTTGAAGTTTAAATCGCTTATCGCCGATCACCACATATTATGTCACCCACCAACAACTATTACATTACCATTGCATAGTTATTGTTACTAATTAAATTCGTTATCAAAGACTTCTTGTAATCTTGTTATCGGAAAACTTAAACTTTGTATTACAAAGTAAATATATAGTAGAACATTTTTATTAGGCTAGGCCCCGTGATTTTTTGTCATATTTTTAGGATTTTTCTACGTAAAAAATTTGGAGTTTCTTGCTCTCTTTTTAACTATTTGTGTATGTACTGAATTTTCATACAAGCTAAGATGTGAAGTTTTATTATACCACAATAAGTTTTTTGACATGCAACAATAATAATAAAACAGAATTTAATATTTTGTTTTTTATAGAAAGATGCAACGCGTATATAAATAAAAAATTGTGAGAAAAATTAAAATTTTAATATGAAAATTGAGGGAAAAAATTATATAATTTGGCTGAATAGAAATAATTTCACTATCATATTATATAAATTTTATGAAATACTTTTACTTATAATTGTAGAAGACGATAAAGGAGTTGATAAAACATAATAAGCATGACATGTGAAAGATAAATTATATGATAGAAATTGATATAAGAGATTTTTGCATTAAAAATATTTTTTTATGTTTTATTTGCATTTTTTAAACTAAGAACTTGATTAATAAAATATTTTAAGACTTTAATTAGGAAAAAAATATTTTTTATTTATGCTGAATTTTGAATTTTATTAAATTATGATTTATCTTACTTTTCTTCCAATTATTCTTCTTGTTGTAGCTTTTCTTAATGGAGAGAAAAGTCAATTCTTAGTGGAGTAGTTTGTTATAAAATTATTATTTGATTAAATGCTCTATAAACATTAAACAGTATATATATATATTTATATATATTGATATATATATATATTATAAATATAATTTGACCATTAGCTTTAATCATCATCAATGCACTTGTGGGATCATCTCCCATAACATAACATGTTTAAATAGTTAATTTCATTGCCATTATAGCATCATGGATGAACACATATATTAAGATTAAATCCAAATGATTAGACCAAATCAAGAGTAATTTTATCTAATCATGACAAAGTGTAATCAATTCAATTTAATATGAATAAATAAAATTATTATTATTATTATTATTATTATTACTATAATTATTATTATTATGCTAGAAAATTATTCGTAGAGTAAAAGTATTATTGTTCATTTGTAATAAGCATATTGCAATATTTAAAGAGTAACAATAAAACTAATTTTAAAATAAAAAATCTAAAGAGGGAAAAAGCCTAGCCCAACAAAAAAAGCTTCCACTATGTATTCTGTTTGGTACAAGATCTTCCATAATTTAAATATATGAGAAAGGAACAACATTATGACAAAATATATTATTCTTATAGTAAAATGATATATTGTAGCAATTCTTATAAACAATTAGAATAGGAACAATCATAAGTCATGTGATGAAATCACAATTAATGACGGAAAAGATCAACGGCGGCATTTGGTTTTGAATATGGCGGTATGATTTAGGATCTTTAGAGCTCTCTCCTCTCTCTTGCTTGGCCTCATATGATGAATGCTATTTATAATGGATCGTCTATAAATACATGCAATCTATTTTGACGGCTCATGATGATTCCTGATCTATGATGTATTTTGTGTGAATGCTCAAATGAAGTCATGTAAGATCTTTGGCTTGTTCCTCGTCGAGGCGCTCGATTTGACTATAAACACTCCATATTTGAGAGCTTTTTTAGGAATTGCGATGTCTCAAAGTTTTCAATGATATTTTAAGTGCTTGATCTCAATTCAATTTGATTTATTTTGCATCAAGATTCATGCTTCGACTAGAGGAATTTTCAGGGTCATCAATTATTATTATTATTATTATTATGATAAGGATATTATTACCACTATATAAAGAATATGAATATAACTTATTTTGACAAACAATTTACATATATATATATATATATATATAACATTATTTTAGGTATGATAAGGTGCATTTAACTTTAAAAAAGTTAGTAATAGTAATATTTTAGATGTGATATTAAAGCATTAAATGTTATTTATTTGAATATTAAAGTTAATGCATTAGATATGTAAATATATAAGAATTGTGTGGTATGTATGTAAATTTTCCTCTCTTTTTTTTCTTGGACTTCTTAATAAAATAAAGCTGCATTATAATAATAAATAGTCAAAAAAATCAAATACTAAATTTGACTAGTTACCTCCATGTGTTTCATGCTCTTGAAGGTTATTTATATTTGTAAATAATATTTATTATATATTTAATTTTAGTACCCTTAAGTTTACGAGGAGGCTTGCGGAATAAACCCTAACCTTCAGATCAGGCCAAAATTATTTACAAATAGATACCCGAAAAATGAAAAATTTGCACCAAATATGACACCGTTTATTATTTGGATAGCTATTGTGCAAACCAACAACAATTTTAAAAGGGTGATCCTCTGACATTTTTTTTTACACACAAGTGGCAAAAAAAACTCAAATTGTTTACAAAGGAACCCATTCATCACACCCTAAAAAATGGGAGCAACAATTAAAACTTCTGACATTGATAGGCCTCATGCGCCCCACTAAAAATTAATGAAAGCCACCATTTTCATCCATCCACCCCTGACTTCAAGTTTTACAAAATAATAATATAATTGGCAATAGAGGAAAAAATTAATGAAAGCCACCACATCAATACGTAGCTTTGCACATTTTTTATACATCTTGGTGATGTCAACTTTCCCATTTTTAACATTTAGGACCCAACAAATGCTTAAAATGACAAGATTTTCTGTCCTCACAACATGGTCATAAAGGTTAACCATGCAAAAAAGAACAAAGATGGAGTTCAGAGGTTAAAAAGAAGTCTGACGGAGAGAACATTTAAAACCAAAGAAAACGGTGGCATTCTTCTCAAGGAGAAACCCATTTGTAGAGCTACATGAATTTCACATGTATTATTGTGTATTTTTGTTGATTATTGTAATACATAATACTATACAATAATACATATTGAAATGTACATAGCTCTACTTACGTTTGACTATGGAGAGGAGAGTCATTGATGGCCTTATTTCAAAAACAACAAACCCTAAGAAAGACTAAAAGCAAAGTCTAATCAACCATTAGCCCCAAGTTTCTACTATGAAGACCAATGATTAAAAAGTCCAAAGAAAATTTTAAAACTAAGGTTGAGAAAAGAACATAAAAGCGCAGAAGAAGCTGCTTTCAGATTCAGTTGAACTGTCTGAAAGCTGAACGTAATTTCCTCACCAGCTCCTTCACTGTCATGGAAAAGCCTTGCTCAATCTGTAGATGAATTAAAAATATAAACAAAAGAATTTTCAGAAAAATTCAAAAGTTTGATCTCTTGACCAATACAAGCTAGAAATTTGAGAAGCCCATTTGTTTAAACCTAATTAAAACCTCACGATAATATAAAATTATATTTTATATCATTTTTTCTTATTTTATGTGCTAAAATGACAAATAAATAAGTTAACGTGAGAGCCACCAAATTAACTCAGATAGAAATAGTATACAAAAAATCATTAAAGGGCGAGGTTTCTTAAAACAACAAGAGGTTTAAATTTTGAAAAAATAAGTACAGAACAGCATATAAAATCAATGATTCCAAATAGCTTTTACAAAACCTTTTTTTTTATTTTAAGTAAAAATCTACAATATACATACATACATACATACATACATATATAATTATTGGATATTATATATATGTGTGTGTATGTGAATTTTAATTTTTGGATGGCAATTAAAAATTAGAGATAGAGTGATTTTAATTTTATATATAATCAAAATTTGAATATTGCCATCCAAAATATACCCTAAAGCAGCATAAAGTAAATTAGAGTCTGTTAGATGTATGAAAAATGGGGTTCTCAGGAACACTGAAAAGAAGTGTTCAACAAAATGCCGCCAGAAGTGAACTTGCCTGAGCCGTCACCGTGATATCAAGAGACGAAGCTGCAAAAGGCACGGAACTGGTGCTCACCACTGTGAGCTGAAGCTTTCGATCTCTAATAGAGCTCGAACCAACACTCCCCTTCTATTCTCGCAGTGGATTTTAATGAGCAGTGACTTGTCTGAGAGCTTAACTTCAATCTCAGGTAACGGAGATTGGTCTCCGTCGAAGTTCTCATCGGATGAAGAAGCCTCGTTCTCTTCTTCAGTAGAGATGTGGAACTTCTTCACGAGAACAGCTGTCTCCACTGTTCTCTTGGCTGCTTGCTCCTCTAGTGTTTTTTACTTTGTCTTGTAGTGTCTTTAGGTATTTGATCGCATCGCTTAGCACCGATGCTTTATCCATCTGTCAGATTTTAACACTATAAGAGTCGATATACAGTACAACATAAGTTAAATTAGAGTTAATGGTT
The DNA here is from genome assembly GCA_021442155.1 of Cymbidium sinense. Taxonomy (NCBI): domain Eukaryota; kingdom Viridiplantae; phylum Streptophyta; class Magnoliopsida; order Asparagales; family Orchidaceae; genus Cymbidium; species Cymbidium sinense. The sequence continues at coordinate 121,389,620 of CM038224.1, read as the reverse complement.
ATGCATTTACTTATGCAGAAGATTCAACTTCTCGTATTTTATAAATTTGAATAAAATCATATATAGTCATATAATTTTAAAACTTTACTCTTAAATTCATCTATTTTATAGAAGATTTAGCATTTTTGAATTTAGAAGAAGTCATTTCGCCTCCTCTCACATTTCAGTATGTTGTAGTAAACTATTCAATGAAAATTCAATGTTACGTGCAATTTATGATCTTTATGGGTCTTAATGAATTCTATTATGATCGAGTAAGTTATAGTGATGATTTTTAGATGATATGATTAAAGTTTGCTCTCAGCATTTAATATTTACAGATTTTTAAAAATTTTAACTGGTTTTTTTGAATATAAAATAGTTGAGATGCAGATAATATAAGAAAGAAATCTCATTATCTCATATCGAAAAGCAAGTAAAAGCATTTGATGAATCTAGATAAAAGATCAAACTAAAAGAATAAAGTGCTGATTTGGTTGCTTGAAAGAGGTAGGAGCTCTTTTAGTCGCTAAAAGTTTGAAATTATGCTAGCTCTATAAAACAAGGGAGAATTCATTACCTTTTTGAGGCCAGGAACAATGGCTGAAAGGGCTAATTTATGTAATATTTTCATATTACATAATTTTTCATAACTTGATATCACATCAAAAAATTTATTCGATCAAATATTATTCATGGCCTAAATTTGCAGATATCGAAGGACTAACTATTCAAGACTAATACTTGGAAGAACAATTTTGGATATGATGATGACACTAAGGCATTGCACAAGTAAATAATAAGAATTGAATATTAGATATATAAATAAATAAGAATTATGTGGTACATATGTAAAACTTATACGCATTAAGGGAAAGAATTCTAGGAGAGATTCGAAGATCTTTCTATAAGCACATAGCCTATCAATCATCATCAATGCCCACCATTGATTGCCACCATCACAAAATTGATGATGTTTTGAAAGTTTTTCCATATTATTTAAAAAAATTATAAATAGAGCACCATTTATTATATGAGATATCGAACTTGAATTAAATAGAGACTTAATACGACATCATCTCCTAAACTTTATTTTAAAATAACTTAAATATATTTATGACTATTAAATATGTTGTAAATAAGTATATTGTATACAAAATTTTGATTTAGTCATGATTTAATAGTAGGAAATATTCATCTTGATTGGTTGGTCAATTCATGTCTTTCTAGTTTCTTCTCTTTAGCTCGTTATGCTTGTTTTCATTTTATTATTATTATTATTATTATTATTATTATTATTATTATTATCTTCTATATATATTAGATGTTGAAAATTATTTTTTAAAAATATTCAAAATATTCAAAAGTTTTTTTTTGAGTATTTTAAAAATAATATGATTTGTTTTAAAGATAAAAATAAATATATTTAAAAATATATTAAATAAATATAAATAAAAACAATAAACATGAAATAAAATTGATCCACTCTTAGTCTTAGCCTATCGTTTTTCTTCTGTAGATAGCTTTTGTACTATTTTTCACTCGTAATATTTATAGCAATGAAATAAAATTATTTAATTTGATGAGAAGAATATGATTAATCATTTAAAATTTATATAAATGTAGAATGATGGTATATTCAAAAGCTAATTGAGTTAACAAGCTTTGATCAACTGGTTTTGATTCAATTTTAACTAAGAAGAAAATTTGGATTAGAATTGTTGCGTGCTAGAAAGCTTGCAGTAAAAGTATTGACTTTTTAAATTGTGAAATAAAGACACAGATATTTAAAGAGTGAAATCAAAAGAGAAAAACCAACTGCAATAAAAAACTTCCACTATATATCTGTTTTGAAGATCTTCCGATCGGATTACAAATTATATAGAAAAGGACAACGGCTTGTAGAATGATGTTGACGACGATGTTGACGATGTTGTGATGATGTCAAACGATAGTGGTGATGATGATGAATCAATGGTCGATGATGGCGATCACGGTGGCGGCATGGCGGCGGTATGTACGCAGTGGTGGCCGATTGTCTTGGAGGATCTTTAGAGCTCTCTCCTCTCTTCTTGGCTTCTCCCCCCTCATGAGAAATAAGAGGTTATTTATAGATTGGAGGAGTGGCGTCTGTAAATACATGCAAAATTCGAACCACTCATCTCCATCGGACGGCTCATGATGATTCCCTCGATCATGATGTATTTGAATGCTCAAATGAAGTCGGAATTGTAAGATCTTTGGCTTGTTGGAACCGGTCGAGGATTTCTTGACTATAAACACTCCATATTTGAGAGCTTTTAGAATTTAACTGATGTCTCAAAGTTTCCAATGATATTTTAAGTGTGATCTCTGATTCAATTTACTTTGGCATCAAGATTCGTCTTTATAGAATTTTCAAGGTCAAATCAGTTGCCCCCCTATTTTTGGATGACATTATCTCAATTTTTTTGAATTTATTTTGAAATGAATGTAATATATTAATGATTAATTAATTTTTATATCATATTCATGTTAAAATAATTCAAAAATTTTTTAAATTAATTCTGATCAAAATTTGATCAGGATAATTTTCTCTCTTTTTGCTTTTTCTGATTAAATAACTTAGAATTTTAAATTTACGTAACATCAAATACATTTAAAAAAATCAATATGATCAATAAATCAAATTCAAGAGTTTGATCCTCATTGTTACGTTCCAAAATTAAGATGAGGAATGTCGCTTTATTAAAAATAAACATTTAAAATATTCTTTTAGTAAAATTCTGCTTATTTAAATGAATAAATAAATTATGATATTAGAACAGCAATGTTAAGAATTTGAATTATACAATAATAAGCTAATATATTTTTACTATATCATCAATATTAAAAATAAAATAAAAACAGTTTTTTTAATATTTAACGTGATATCTAGTAACTCCTAGTGCAATTATTTTATTGATCTCTTGATTAATCTCATAGAAATAGAGATGAATGTTATTTTTAATGTTCTATGTATGCCAATATTTTATTATTAAAATACTACAAAATTTGCCCATGCAACATATAAATTAATTTTATAAACTATATAAAATTTAATTTGATTATTTAAAATTGCATGAAATGCTCTTTTCTTTAGCTCTAACATTTGTATATATATATATATATATATATATATATATATATATATATATGATACGAAGAGAATTAAATTGAGTGAGGCTTGAGTGAATAGTTCGTTGGGTCATTCGTTGCTTTGAGTTCGTTTTCCACGGTTTGGTGATCCGCTTGGCAGTTATTCAGGTTGACTCGCGATTTGCTTGGAACCCTGAGTAGAGGTGGGAGGGTTTTGGTGCTTTCGATCCGTTGGATCTCCTTTTTTCGTAGTTGGATCTAATCTCCTGGATTGAGTTTCTCTTGAACAGCTTCTTGAACCGTTGGATTTGCCTGTGTTTTCTTCTGCCCTTGGATCTGTTATTTGATCATGCGGTTCTTGATGCTTCTAATGGTATTAGTGGATTCCAGATGTTGATTTACGGCTTGATCCTGGATCGGATCAGTAGCTTGTGTTTCTTGGCGCTTGGCCGTGGGATTAATTGTTTGAGAGCACTAACCTTATACTTGCTTTGTTGGTTTTGTTTATTTGTTTGAGTCGAGCTCCGAGGAAGAACAGTGGCGGTGGATTGTGGAGAGAAATTGAGGTTTCTCCGGTGGAATGCTGGTTTCCATGAGGAAAACCGAAAGATCGAAGAAGAAAGAGACGAGGAGATAAGTTCTTTCTTAAACTCTTGATCATCCCCTTCTGTTTGGCTTTTGATCTCTATTTATAGTTTTCTAATTGCTCTTCTAGAATGTTCATCTGCTATGCCTAGATCTGTTATTTCTTACTAAGTGGATCCGCGTTCTTTAAGCTTTTTTAGGGGTGTATTTACATTTATCTTGATGTCGGCTTTCTTGAGTCTTGATTCTTGATTTAGTTTTGATAATTCTGGGATTTTACGGAAGGATCTATAGTCAGTGGTGTTGTCTTTTTGTGGTGATGCTTTGGTATTTACATTTGATAACTTGTTGCCATTTGATCCTTGGATTACATTATTCGAACATCCTATCTATATAATGTTGTCTAATTGTAATTATTTGTGCTCACGAATTAGTATAGTTGTAATAATTTTTTCTCCGGAATTGTTTAGTCTTCGCATTGGTCCTTACGTGATGATTAATTTGGGGCTTGGATTAGTTACGTAAGCCCTTTCTTTGTATTCAATTGAGTTAATTTCTGTAATTTCCTTTTTTTGTACTCTAGTTCTGTTATACATGCTGGATGTATATTCTAGTTTGGCAATTAGAGGTTTTTGGGATCGTATCATTACTCCCCTCCTCAAACTGACCTTGTCCTCAAGGTCAAAAAATCTGGAGATGCTTCTGTATTTCTTTATTTGATATCCCAGAAGCTTCTGTGGCTAGAAATCCTTCTGTTTGCCTTGATATTTCTTTAATTTGTGGATCTCCCGTCAGTATTTTTCTGTGATCTAAAACTTTTAACAAGCTTGATTACTATCTGCCCATCTTCTGAACTGAGTTGGTAATTTTACTGATTGTAGTGTAAAAGCTTGTCTGTATTGTAGTAGTCTTGGATTGAAGCTCTCTTCTATGTTATCGGCCATTTGTTTCATGTTGTTTTTGAGCTTCCTGTGATTTATATGGTTCTGTCCAACCTATCTGAAAATGAATCCTCCTTTGTATGTGGCTGGATTATGTGATACTGCTCTGTTGTCCATCTTATTTGAGGCTGTAAAGGATTTTGTGCCAGCTGACTTATTACTATGGACTATCTTATTCTATATAATTGGGTTATATCTGACATAAAATCTAAGCTAAGTTAGTGGTTAGAACTATCATGTGTATACTTATACAATCTCTATGTCATTTGCCTTGCTTTGGATTGAAAGGTTGATAGTTGAAGCTTGCTTCTAATGCTTCTTCTTGAATCCTTGCCTTTCGGTTGAGTATCATCTTTGATACTCTTGGTCCTCATTGATTATCATGAAGGCAAATAATTTGGCTTGACATATATGCCCTTTGTGATATTTTTCCTCACAATTAAAACACAATCCTTTCTTTCTTCTTTCTTCTATTTGGGTAGGTGTCGACCTCGAATTCTTAAAGTTTTGTTTACTTTGATTGTTGCTTTGTTATTGGTGTTTGTGTGAGGAGGCGGTATGGGTCAGAGAGGTTGTTTGAGAGTCTTTGGAGGTTGGGCGATCTTGTAGTTTCTTGGCATTGTTACATCACTGCCTAGTCCTCCATGGGCTTTGGCAACTGAAGGCTTTGTCGAACTAGGTCAATGCTCTTACTTCCCTTTTATATCTTGTCTTAAACTAGATTCAAAACATGTAAGAATCGTGTGGAATAATTACATCCGATTTGCCAATTCCTCAAACTCATTATAAAATTGTGATCAGAGATTGCTGTGTAATTTAGAAGTTCACCCTTAAATCTCTATACAAGGATGGGCCAAATAATAAGTTGTTCTCTAAATTCTTAGAGTATGCTTATTAAGATACATATATGATGTGTCCATCCATGTAAACCGAGAAATTATGAATTTATTCTTGGAGTTATAATATTGAAAATCGCTTTAAAGAGCCATCCTCTGGGTCTTCTATTAAGCATATCTATTTTAAGAGGTGTTGACATGGGTGTGTGTGTAGAATTTTTTGGAGAATAGATTCAAGGGAATGCATCACATAGATTTGAGGTTGTTTTCAATGCTTTCTATTACAACAATCTTTTGATATTTCGCCAATGCCATAGTGATGAGGTCATTTGCTCTTGCTTTGTTTAACTCAACACATTCATCTAGGGTTTTGATGTGTTCTTTTCCGCCATATTTTTACAGGATGTAGTAATCAACAAGAGCACCAATGATAATTAATTTCTATAATTGATATGGAGTGAATATGCTCGGGTCAATGTTTGTTGAGTTCGCTTTCCCTAGTTTATCTTTGAGTTTTAATGACTCATTGATTTGCAATAAGTAAATTGGGAGGGTTTTGTGCTTTTTACCGGATTCATCTTTTTGCTCTATCTAATCTCCTGATTGAGTTTTTTTGAATCCTTCAACCATCGATTTCTGTTTTCTTCTTTATTTGATCACTTCTTGGCTTCTAATGGTATTAGGATTATTATTCTTGATCTTGATATATATGTATTGGTGGGGATTAATCGTTGAGAGCACTAACCTTATACTTGCTTTGTTGGTTTTTGTAAAGATAAGAAAAATTGGATCAGAAATATTTCTAATTGGTTTTGAGGAAAGAGAAGAAATAATAAGAAGAGAAGAAAAAATGGAGATAAGCTCTTTCTTAAACTCTGATCATTTGTTGGCTTTGATCTCTATTTATAGTTTTCTAATTGCTCTTCTAGAATGTTCATGCTATGAATGTATTTCTTAAAGTGATCCATCTTTTAACTATTTTATTGCAGTGGTGTATTTATGCTGATGTGTCCACGCTTCGATCTGATTCTTGATTTCAAGTTTTGATAATAAGAATTTTGGAAGGATCTATTGGTGTTGTCTTTTGTGGTGATGCTTTTATTTACATGAATGATAACTTGTTGCCATTCTAGTGATCCTATTCTTTCTATTTCAACATATCTATGTAATGCCAATTGTTATTATTCTGCTCAAAGTATAGTTGAATAATTTCCTTTTCTTGGAATTGTTAGTTTTCTTTTGATGATTAATCAATGTATTGGATTAGTTTCAAGTTTCACGTATTCAAGAGTTAATTTCGTAATTTTTTTTGTTTCTAATATACATGCTTATGTATATTCTAGTTTGGCAATTAGAGGTTTTGGGATCATCAATATATATATATATATATATATATATATATATATATATATATATATATATATATATATATATATATATATATATATATATATATATATATATATATATATATATATATATATATATATATATATATATATATATATATATATATATATATATATAATCATTATCTCTGAATTGTGCTCTCCCGCATTTTTTTTTTTTTTTGATGATATGAAGATAATCTTTGTCTAACTCATTCAACTCTTAACCTAACGTCATTCATCTAATTTGTATAAAGTTATATCGATCATCTTCTATGACATCTATATTATGATGCCTATTATAATTAAAGCAACATATAATCGAAAGAGAAGCTTTCAAACATAGTAAGGAGCATATCTTGCAATTGAAGAGAGAAGATAGAAATTTTTTTTAATTATTGCATGCTAAAAATTCACGAGAGTAGAGTGTTATTATTTTGCATGATGATTCAGTGCATGCACAGATAATTAAAAGAGAAAAGTAGATACTAGAGTTTTTATGTGAAAAAATTCTAAAAAAAAGGGCAAAAAATTGCCTAGTTTAAATAGTCCACTATGTATTTTGAGTTATAATATTTCTCTTCTCCTACGATGAAGGAGAGGAGGTCACAAAATTGTGACTATATAACACCCCCTTAAAATTAAATTATAATAGTTGTATAGTGATGGCCAAGCTATAACAACTATTGATAACGGTCAACGACGACTGTTGAAGATGAATGATAGCTGTTGGTGATGAATAACTTAAAGCTTACAAGTTTAGCTCTTCACCTCTTTTCAAAACTTCCTCTTTTTGCTCCCCCTTTCAAGATAAGAATGGAGTACTTTTTATAGTATTTTGGAAGGGCTATTTTGATAATTTTAGCCAAAATTTAAAACACTTGGATGATCTATATTGATTCTCTTAATTCTAAATAATTTATTGATAATTTAAGTGTCTTAAAGACATCTAATTTAAGTGATTTTGAGCTCATTAGATTTCTCACGTCGTGTTGCTCGATTCGACTGTAAACATGCTATATTTAGATATTTTTTGACCATTCAATTAATAACTCAAAAGTTTTTAACTATACTTCTGAAGTTAATTTTGAGCTCATTTAGACTCGAATTGAATTATTTTTAATGTAGGTAGACTCCATTCATCAAGATGTTCATTCTGCTTATAAATTGATTAAATTAAAATTTAAATTATTTTTAAATTAATTTTATAAAATTAAATATACATATTATCTCTAAGATTAATTTGATAAATTTTAATGTAATATATCAAAATAAAATAAAATAAATAAAGATGGTACTAATAGCAATTGCAGCATCTTCCTTCCCACATTGAGCCTTCATTTTCAAACGTATGATTGTATATCAAAATCTTTAATTTTATGTATAAAAAAATTTGATGTGTTTCCTTGAAAAGTTTAATGAAATAGTGATCTCTGTGCATAGGTGAATGTATATAGATATCATCAAACTATATAAACTCATAGTGTTATGTGATTATGATCTTTAATATATTTATCCCTAATTTGTATTTAATTTTGCTCAATATATTATCACTAAGATAATATTTATATGCACGTATACTTATATCTGTCGTTGCAAAAATACGTAATCTTGCTCAAGCCATGCATATATATATATATATATATATATATATATATCTCTTATTATGCTGTGTACTTTCGAGAATTATATATATAGCTTACTATGCTGTGTACTTTCGAGAATTTTAGCGGCCGTTTGAAATCATTTTTATTTTTTATAATTTTATTTTATTTTATTTTAAAATAAAATATATTTTACTATACTCATTGATTTTGAATATATTCAAAATATCTAAAAATTATTTTAAATATTTTTAAAAATAATATTATTTATTTTTAAACTAAAAAATAAAAACACTAAAAAAACATACTATACAAATATATTTTTAAAATAGCATTAAAATAAAATTAAAAATTAAAAATAAAATGATCCCAAACATCCCTTGAGTATATATTGAGTTTAGAGGCATGCAGAGTTGTGCACGTGGATGGAGAAAATATTATGTCGGATGCGATCATCCGACACGAATTAGAATTGGACATGTGTCTACTCTTAAAATACTGCTTTTTGACTTTACCATGCGATAACGGAGGGACCAGATGCCATTACATGGACGGGACCATCAAGTATTGCACTTGTTGGACTTCATTTTCGCTGCTAGACACCATTTCCGATTCCGTGCGCGGGAGAAATTTAAATGTCCGAGATATAAATAGATTTATGACACTCAAACAAAGAAGCATTTTTAAAAATTTTTCAAACGAATTGGAGAGAAGAGAAGCAAAAATCTTTCATTTCAATTGATAAAACTCTAAAGATGAATATGGTGACCAATTTAGCATGATGATATAAATACTAATGTATTGGTAAATTTCATAGAGTTATATATATATATATATATATATATATATATATATATATATATATATATATATATATATATATATATATATATATATATATATATATATATATATATATATATATATATATATATAGTTATTCAAAACACTATGATCTTCTTTGAAATTCTTTTTTAACAAGAAACAATTTACATTGTTTAGAGTTCTTCCAAGAGGATTTGTGATTTTATTTTCATATGTACATCTAGATTATGAATGCATCTAAATTTCATAGAGTTCTATATATAGTTATTTTGAAACACTTACATCTTCTTTGAAATTCTTTTTAACAAGAAACAATTTATGCATTGTTTAGAGTTCTTTCCAAGAGGATTTGTGTAATTTTGGAGCGCTTTTCATATGTACATTTCTACAGATTAGAATTATGGTATATATATATATATATATATATATATATATATATAGTTATTTTGAAACACTTATTGATCTTCTTTGAAATTCTTTTTTAACAACAAACAATTTCGTTCATTGTTTAGAGTTCATTCGAAGATGATTTGGGTGATTTTAGAGCAATTTTTCATATATACACTCTGGATTATACACACTTTTTTATTTTAAACCAGGGACTTTTATATCTAAATGCTATTATAGGCTACTTTGAGTTCTTTCTAAGAGAATTTTGGTGATTTTGGAGCATTTCTATAGAGTGTACACTCTAGAATATATACCATATTTTTAATTTTAAACCATTAGAGGACTTCCTATATCCATTATAAATTCTATTATAAGTTGCTTTAGGTTCTTTCTAAGAAGATTTGGGTGATTTTAGAGCATTTCTCGGAAGTATACACTTTGGAGTTTATACCCTTTTTTATTTTAAATCAATGGGGGAATTTCTATATCCCTTCTAAATGCTAATATAAACTGCTTTGAGTTCTTTCTATGAGGATTTAGGTGATTTTGGAGTAATTTTTTATGTATACACTCTGTACACTCTAGAGTGCGCACCCTAGTTTTTTAAATTAAACCACTAGGGGGATTGCCTATATCCCTTCTAAATGCCTGCTTTGAGTTCTTTCTAGGAGGATTTGGGTGATTTTGGCACAGTTTTTCATGTGTACACTCTGTACACTTTGGAGTGTACACAAATTTTTTTTTTTAATTTTAAATCACTAGGGGGACTGCCTATTATGGATCTTAATAGTGTAATATGCTATATGGAATGCCTTTCAACAAATATGTTACATGGAATGCCTTTCAACAAATATACTGTATGGAATGCCTTTCAACATAATTTCCGTATTTTTTTATCAATTTTCCAGAGTGTACGCTGTGTACACCCTTTTTTATTTTAAGCAACTTGGGGACTTCCTATATCCCTTCTACATGCTATTATAAGCTACTTTAGGTTCTTTCGAGGGGAATTTGGGTGATTTTGGAGTAGTTTTTTATGTGTATACTTGTGGTGTTTGTTTTCGATTTTGTATATATGAGGGATACCACACAGATTTGAGGGTGTACTTATTGAGGTGATCGAGTACGATATCAAGGAATAGTGCACTATCTCAAAAAAATAGAAATCACTACCCTATAATGGACCTAATCATCTACTAAGGACTCCTTAGGCATGATGAGTCTTTGAATTTACGAGAGATTTTTCCCTTACTTTTTATGGATGAATAAAGTAGGGTTTATTTAAATCAGCTTCTAAAGTTTTCTATAGGGGCAAGCCCCCATAGTTAATTATATCCTAAGAAAGGTGAGTTTCTTAGGAATACTCTCGATTAAAGTAGACAATTATTATTTTTAAAGATTTCAAAGATAGAACTATCAATAAATTGACTATGTTTAAAAGATCAATCGGGATGGATAAAAAAGGAGACTTATTATCGAAGCCAAAAGGAGATGAGTAGGGGATGCTCGTGATACTAGGAAACCTAGTGAGCATTCTAAATTATCCTATGGTTGGGCTTTATATGTTTGAAATTGAAGAGAATTATATGTTTGACTTGAAATTTTATTAGAAATCTAAGACTTATAATCGCACAATACAAAATTATGAAAATGCCTAAAAGGTGAGGATTTATGCTTGTAGCCCAAGGGGAAACAACAACCTCAGATCCTAAATTTAGGGAGCCTTAGCGAGGACCAAAGCATGTCCTAAATGAAAGAATAATTTCAATTTTATTATAAGTGAATAAATGTTATGGGGGGCTTCATATCTTCTTTCTTCATATCTTCTTCATTCCTCCTTTGGATTTGCTTGCTTCAAAGGCATCATGGGAGCCTCTTAGGATAAAGCCTTCTAGCCTCCATTCATCATAATCTCCCATATCACTAATCCTAATTCCTAATGCACAATTACATCAAAAATATAGAAAAAAAAGTAAATCTAACTACACCTACTAGACAAGTATTAGCTAAACACACCATACAACCCAAGTAGTTATATGTATAACTTGGACTTAACATCTTACACATTGGCAACCAAGTTCAGCTATCCTAATTTAGATTATGCTTAGGGGTTAAGCAACCTGCAAAAGAGAGCATTTATATTTATTTTAAGCACCCCTTAAGCATAATCTCTCACATAAGATATAATTAGGCTAATCATGACCTAACATCCAGTCAACGAAGCATACACCCTAACATCCAATCTACAACAATACATTATAAAACAAAACATACATCAAACCATGCACTGCTCTAACATAAGGCTAAAAGTGGTGACTTAATCTAAAGTGTGTGTATTAAGGCTTGTGTGGTATGTTTTAACTAGGCTTCAGAGTAGTCATTCTCTAAGTGTGAAGGGCATTTAATTATAAAGGTTGGTTTCACGTTAAGTGATTTAATTGATTTGTAAATTTTACTTAGTGTTTCTTTTGTTTCACTTGGCCAACACTAAACAACTAAGTGTTATAAAGAGAAGAAAAGAGAGGATCACTCTCTTTCATCCCTACCTTAAGTCACATCTAAAGAAAATTAATTGAATGAATTCTCTTTAATGAATGACTTATTACATATTTTAATTAATCCTAAGTTTAGGTTCACTTTAAATAATTTCATTCAATAAGAAAGGCATCTTAAGATTAATTGAAATTAATTACTATCACATAACATATGTTTGTTCATTTCTTTCCATCATATATAGCATGCATATGATTAAGTCCTAAATATAACTATACATGCAATTTATATCTTAGCACACTTAAATGATGAATGTAAGCAAGTGTACTTGGAATTGATGTTTCATTTGGTTGAATTATTTTGTCATATTAATTTAAAGCTCTATCTAAATTCTTACACAAAAGCATAAGAAAAGAACTCTAAATCATATGACTAATCAATCCAACCACTTGAACAAAATATGAATGCATGTCTTTTTAATAGAAAAAAAAGAGAGTTTTCATTCATTAGCTAAATACACATTCAAATGTATGAAAATTTTAAGCAAGTACGTCGCCATTGTTTTGCCCTAGGGGAGTGAGGTAAGAACCTCCTGGGGCTACTTAAAGCCGTGCATCCTCGGAATGTCCAGACTAATATACCCACTATTCTTAAATACATATGGATGTATAAACAACTTAAGAATTAAAAATCATGCAAAAAGTAGAGTTTGATTTAATTGATTTATTTGTGTGAATGAATTAAAGCTCTATCTAAATTCTAATATCAAAATGCATAAGAATGAAATCAAACGGGTACATCACCATTATTTTGCACTAGGGGAGTGAGGTAGGAACCTCTTTGGGGTTACTTAAAGCCGTGCATCCCTGGAATGTCCAGAATAATATACCCACTAACATTCTTACTTATGCAAATCAACATATGAATGAAAGAAATGAACTTTACTTCACACACTAAGCTTATATTCACATGCACCTCCTATGTATGTATAACTAAAGTCACAATATATATTATTATTCATTAATAAGCTTTTGAAAATATATTTACAATTTAATAGTGATAATATAACACATATTTTTAATTAAGCCAACACATACAAGTTTGACATTAAAGAAATCATTTTATTTAATTAATTTTGAAATAAATGAATGCATGACTACAAGTGGCATACAACATTTTAACATGATTAGAAAGAAATAAAGAAATACAACCACATAATTTCATTCACTCCAATTAATTCCTAAGGGCAATCACATTAAACAAGCTTATTTAAAATAAACCAAAGTTTCTAAAGCCATTTTGATTTCATGTTTGATTTGATTTGAGAGATGTGAAAGAGGTTTGTTAATCCTAATCCCATTCCCCATATGTGTGAGTTAATTTGATTTAATGAAAAGTAATTAGATTGATTTTATGAATTGGTTAAAGTTACATGGATTAAATCAATTAATTAACCCTTACCTATGTCACCTTAAGGTAATTAATTAAACAAATATGAGCTAATATGATGTGCAAATAAATTGAAAAGTAAATAGCTATGCTCTTATGAAATGAAAGGGGCCTAATACAATTAGCTCATAATTATTAATTAATTAAGTTTAAGGAACTCACTTAATTATTTTGATAGTTTTCTCACACATGTGAGCTAACTATAATTTCATTAGCTCTCTCTTTAGGTTATTGAACACCCAAAGAGCTACCCAAGAGTTAATTAAGAAAAATAAGTTTAATCAAGTTAATTAATTCATTAATTATCTAATTAAATTCTATCCTTAATCAACAATATGAAATGGACTTAGGAAAGAGACAAAGAAGGAAGCCTAAGTCTCAATCTCTAAATCTTTTCAAATTAAAGTTTAGATATGATTTGGGTTTTGATTGATTTAGTTAATTAATTAATTAATGAGTTTTAATTAATTAATTTTAAAGAGGGAATAAAGAAGACTTAAGAAAAAGAATGGAAGAGGGGTCCCAATCCATTTTTCTAAGTTTCTCCACTGTCAACAGAGGCTAATGAACTCAATTAAATGATCAATTCATTGTTCATTTGATTAATTATCATTAATTAAGCTAAGAGAGTAATTAAGGCTTAATTAATTAATTACCCTAATTAATCAACTAATAAATTCCAAGAAAAATGGGGGAGGTAGAGGTCATCCCCCTAAACATCTCTGAAAAGTTTAAAATTAATCAGATGATTAATTAAAGAGTAATTAGTTAATTAAATTTTTAGTTAAGCCTTAATTAAGAAGAAATTTCTATTCAAAGTTAATTAACAATAATTTATTGGATTTTCCTCTAAAATACCTTCAAAATGAGCCCTCATATGTATTTTTTGGATTTTTCTACAATTAGTTATGAATTTTAGAAGTTTTAGCATTAAAAATTAACTAAACATTCCTAATTAAGCCTAATCCCATCGGCGCCACATGGCTGCTGACACGGTGCACTTTCCACGTGGCCCAACGGGATAGGTTATTTAAGTTGTCACATCCAGAAGTTAGCGAACTTCTTCGTGGACCGTCTAAAGATCGACGACCACAATTAAATCTCGCAGTTAAGGAGAAAATAGAGAGGATCTAAGCATGATTAGATCAGGACCATCCATTCTGATCATGCAGAATGGATGACCCATGATCTATCTCCTCGCGAGAGATGGATGCCGTCTGTCTTTCACCATTCGATCCGAGCTCACCAAAGCTCGGATGGCTTCTAAAATGATCTCACAACATCAAGGGAATGAGAGGAACACATCCAATAGTCAAAATTGCATGACATGCAAATTCTCTTTGAAAAAGACCAACCATTTTTTCCTAAAGCTACGGTTTTGAGGAATTACCTCACCGGAGCTCAAGATCGATGGATCGAGGTAGCTTTAGTTGAGACAAAGCCCTGTTGAGAAGCTTGGGCCTTGATTTGGGGTAGCTTTCCTTGGAGACCAAGATCATCCTATTTGGCATTCGGTCTTGATTGAACTCCCCCTTCCGATGGCTTTGGAGCTTGGGGAAGGATTCGTTTGGCTTCGATATCATGTGTGGAGGGTGTGTGCAAGGTTGATTGAAGTTTGGTGGAGTATTGAGCAAATGTGACTTTGGATTGGCCTCCCCTATTTTAGCTTGACATAAAACCAAGAAAGGAAAGAATGGGGGAGCTTGAGAGCTTGGGGAAAGGCGGTGGGAGACTCTCCTTCACTCTCTTTAGCTCACAAGAAGTAGAATTCTTAAATTCGAATTGAGGGGTATATCCCTCAATTGTTGAGGTGGATAGGCGGTATTCAATCCTATTTTCTAGTCGGCTAGCCACCGCCAATGGACTTGTCTCATCTGTCCACGTGGCTGCCGTGAGTGGGGAAGGCTTGGGAGGTGGCTCAAGGTCTGATATGGGGGAGATCTTATTTCCTTTATCCATGGGGTGCTCGATTTGGAGTGAAGGGGAAGAGGTTGGGTTTCCTTTGGTCCATGGCTAATCCTAGTGAGCTTAGGGTGGGTTAGGAAGGCTAGGCATACCCTATTTGGCAATTGGATGGCTGCCCATGTAATGGGAGAGTGGACTTTGCCAAATGGGGGAGAAATCCTATGTGAAGAGGTTTGTCCAATGGTTAATTCCTTTGGGTGGGGCCCACTTTACTTTTGGGCAAACTTTGGGCTGACTTAGGGTCAATTTGGGTCAGATTGGTCATTACTAGGGTCCCATGGGTTGATTTTAGGTGCTTAAGCTTCATTTGATCAAATGAGTTCATATGGGTTCATGTTAGGTTGGGTTGACCAATTGGTCAAATTATGTCAAACCAAGGCTTAGGTTAGGTTCAAATGATGATTTGGAGAGTTTTAGTTTAAGTGCTTTCAATCAATTTGGCTTAGGTTTATTTTTGGCTCATTTCGACTCAAATAGGTCAAATGGGTTAAGTTGACCAATTTGACCAATTTGATCAAATTGGGTTGGGTTAGGTATTGGTTCATGTTCAATTGGTTAATTAAGAATGATTGTAGGCTTTGGTTTGATTTGATTTGGGTTTAATTTGGATTTTTCCAATTTGACCTTTTAGGTCAATTTGGGCTTGGTTGGGTCAAGTTGACCAATTTGTCAAATTGGGCTCAATTATGGCTTTGGTCAAGTTCAATAAATGATTTGGAATGAACTTGGGCTATTGGTTGCAATCAATTTGGGTTAAATCATGATTTAACACATTTTGGCTTTTTAGGCCAATTTGGGTCAACTTAGGTCAAATGGTCAATTGGACTTGGTTTGACTCAATTGAGGATTTGATCATATTCAATCATTGATTATGAATTGGTTTCAATCAATTTGTATATGGTGGGTTTTGGCTAGTTTAGGTTTCATGGGCTAAAGGTTGACTTGGTCAAAGGACCAAGTTGGCATGTTTTGACCCAATTGAGGTGATTGATCATCCCAGGCATGATATGAGATTTGGATGGGCTTGGTTCAATCCAATTTGGGTTGGATTAGAACTTGGCTCAAAAATATCTTTTAGGTCACTTTGGGTCAAGTAGATCTAAATGGGTCAATTGGTTTGGTTTTGGCTTGATTCAAGTTTAGTTGAACTCATATATGAGCCTATAATTGAAATATAAATCCAACTGTAATCAATTTAAAGTCTAATGTATTTTGGCTCATTTGAAGTTTTCAAGTCAAAAAGGCTAACTTGGGCTTGACTTGGGTTGATTTGATTTTGGTTTGATAATTGTAGTTTATTCTTATATTTGGCTAAATGATTGAAGTAATGATTGATTCAAGAGAAACACTATTGGTTTTGGTTTGATTTGGATTGGATTTAGCCAAGTTCAAGAAATTACCTAAAAAGGCTTAAATTGGGTTTTGGTTTAATTTTGATTTTGGCTATTTGATTTATATTTCATTTATATTTGGGATATAAATGAAGATATAAATGAGTCATGAGAAAATCACTTGAGTTTGGAATGATTTGGAAGCAAATTTGACCAAGCTTAAGGATGTAGGTCAAAAGGGCTTAAGGAGGGATTTATTTTGATTTATTTTTGGTCATTGGAGGGTGAGTTTCATTTATATTTATGAATATAAATGAATGAATAATTTATAAAGAAACCAATTGATTTTGGGTTAATTTGGTTTAAGATTTGATTAAGCCTATAGAGGTAGGTCCATAAGGCTTAAGAAGGGGTTTTTGGCTTGGTTTGATTTAGTTTGATTTGATTTTGGCTATTTGTGTTTGGATTTCATTTATATTTGTGAATATAAATGAAAGAATAATTGATTTATAAATAAATTAATCAAGTTTGGGATAATTTGGGTTGATGCTTGATTAAGCTTATGAGAGTGGGTCAAAAAGCTTAAGAGGGATTTTGGCTTGGATTGGAATTTGGATTTGGAATTGGTAAATAATTGAAGGATTGAATTGATCTCTTGAGAAAATCAATTGAATCGAAATTAATTTGGTTAAGGCTAAGTCCATAGGGAAATCAAAGGACTTAGGAAGGGTTTTGGAATTTAATCATGGGATTTTATGGAGAAATCTTGAACTTGGTGATCATGGGATTGATTATAAGTCTTGAAAATTTGGTTTGGTATGAATTTGAGGTTTGGTTTGAAGGAAAGCATGGATTGGGTTTTAGGCTATAGGGTAGGCAAGTTTTCCTAAGTCCCTAAGGCATAACCTATTCCTATAGCTAACCCTTCTAAGTCTCTAGGCTTAGGTTAAGTGTTCACCTAATCACTAGAAGTGTCTTAAGACTAAGAAACTCTTAGTGCCTATAAGAGTCCTAGATCTATGATAAGGAAGTTGAGAACTCACTCCAAAAGTGAGTTCAATAACACTCTGTACACTTTGGAGTGTACACCCATTTTATTTTAAACAACTTGGGACTTCCTACATCCCTTATAGATGTTATTATAAGCTGCTTTGAGTTCTTTCCAGAAGGATTTGAGTGATTTTTTTAGCAATTTTCCATGTGTACACTCTATACACTCTAGAGTGTACACCTTTTTTTTTTTTTAAATTAAACTATTAGGGGCATGCCTATTATTGATCTCAAATGTGTAATATGCATGGAATGACTTTCAACATGATTTGAGTATTTTTTTATCACTTTTCAAAGTGTACCTGTACACCATTTTTTTTTTTGACCACTTGGAGATTGCCTATTGTGGATCTCAATGGTGTAATATGCTGTATGGAATGCCTTTCAACATCATTTGAGTATTTTTTTTTTCAGTTTGCTAGAGTGTACACCCTTTTTTATTTTAAACCACTGGGTGACTGCTTATTATGGATCTCAATGGTGTTATATACTGTATGGAATATATTTCAACATGATTTGAGTATTTTTTATCAGTTTTCCAGAGTGTACACTATGTACACTATGGAGTGTACACTTTGTACACTCTAGAATGTATACTATGTACACTATGGAGTGTACACACTTTTTATAAAATTAAACCACTAGGGATTGCCTATTATGGATCTCAATGGTGTAATATGTATGGAATGCCTTTCAAAATGATTTGAGTATTTTTTTATCAATTTTTTAGAGTGTACACAGTGTACATACTTTTTTTTAAATTAAACCACTGGAATTACCTATTATGGATCCCAATGGTGTAATATGTTGTATGGAATATCTTTCAACATGATTTGAGTATTTTTTTTATCAGTTTTTGTGTACACTGTGTACCCTCTGGAGTGTACATACTTTTTTTTTTAAATTAAACCATTGGGGGACTGCCTGTTGTGGATCCCAATAATGTAATATGTTGTATGGAATATGTTTCAACATGATTTGAGTATTTTTTATCGTTTTTCAAAGTGTACCTTTGTGTACACTCTAGAGTGTACACCTATTTTTTATTTTAAACCACTGGGGGACTTTCTATTTCCCTTCTAAATGCTATTATAAGTTGCTTTAAGTTCTTTCTAGGAGGATTTGGGTGATTTTGGAGTAGTTTTTTTATGTGTACACTATGTACACTCATGAGTGTACACCCTTTTTATTTTAAACCAGACTTCCTATATCTTCTCTACATGCTATTATAAGCTATTTTAGTTTTTTTCTAGGAGGATTTGGGTGATTTTGGAGTAGTTTTTCATGTGTACACTCTATACACTCTAGAGTGTACACCCTTTTTTTATTTTAAGCCACTCAAGGACTTCCTATATCCTTTTAACATGCTATTATAAGTTGCTTTGAGCTCTTTCCATGAGGATTTGGGTGATTTTGGAGCAATTTTCCATGTGTACACTCTGGAGTGTACACCCATTTTTTTAAAACTTTGGACTTCTATATCCCTTCTAGATGCTATTATAAGCTACTTTGAGTTCTTTCGAGGAGGATTTTGGGTGAGTTTTCTATGTACACTCTACACTCTGGAGTGTACACCTTTTTAAAAAAAATTAAACCTCTAGGGACTACACATCCTTTCTACATATTATTATAAGCTGCTTTGAGTTCTTTCCAAGATATTTTGGGTGATTTTAGAGCAGTTTTATATGTGTACACTCTGTACACTCTAGAGTGTACACTCTTTTTTTAAGCCACTAGGGGAGTTTCTATATCCTTTCTAAATGCTATTATAGGTTGCTTTGAGTTCATAGTTATATATGTTATATAGATTTTCATAATACGAGTGTGTGTCGATGAGGTGAATGAGGCAAAGCATCGGTGCAATGAAGAAGCTGTTATATCTCATGAACTAATTGTAGTCAAACTCCTTTGCACTACTGTTCACAATGAAAAGCATGCATATGAACTCTATTGTGATTATGCACATCAAAATTGATGTCGAAGGATCATGCTACTTATTGGAACTCAAAGAATTTGAAATCCAAGGATTATTTATGTGTAAAAAGGTATGAAAAGGGTCTCAATCTAAATTGATTAAATTTAAGAAAATAGATAGTATGACGATTGTCGCCATGATTAGATTTTGTATTGATTTAGATGGGAATTTGAAGGTTAAAAATTTATAGAAAGTCATAATCATTCATTAGCAAAGTGACCAACATCTTCTAAGATCTTATACAGGTAAATAGAAGGTGGTTGTGTTAAAGTCAATGTGAGGCTAGAATTAGAACAAGCGATGCATTGACTATCTTAGTCGAAGTTGTGGGGTAGAGAATATTGGCTTTACAAAAGAGATGCTTTCAATTATATTCAAAATGAAAGAAGATCAAGGATTGTGAATGGTGATACCAATGCATTAATACAATTATTCAAAGAAAGGCAGGTAGAAGACGGAATGTTTGCATGAGATGTCCAAGTTGATGAGTTGGATAGCTTGGTGAAATTTTTTTGGGCTGATGGCATGTCAAGAATTGACTATGATTGTTTTGGGGATGTCATAATTTTTGATACAAGTTATTGACATAATAAATATAATCTAATCTATGCACCTTTTGTTGGAGTCAACCATCATTGGCAAAATATTTTATTTAGAGTAGCATTTTTATCCGAAGAGACAATTGAGTCATTCACATGGCTATTCAAAATATTTATTTGGCTAATGAATGAGAGGCACCCTATAACAATATTCACTGATCAAGATCAAGCAATGGTGAGAGCCATTGAAATTGCATTACCTCATACTGCCATAGGTTATGCTAATGGTATATTTCTAAGAAAGCTCCTTCGAAGGTACATTGCTTTAAGTAATAAGTGCGTATAGAGTCTCTTCTATAAATGCATGAGTAAATGTGATTCAAAAGAAGGAGATTGATCACCATTGGTCTAAGATGCTAGATGATGGGAATTTGCGGATCATGCTAGCTGGAGCTATACATAATTAGAAGTAAGTGGTTTACCACGTTCAATAAAATGCATTCTCTATGGGTAGTTTATCAACACAACGCAGTGAGTTCACTAATAATGTATGTCATGAAATCTCTAAACCAACAAGCTCTATCATCGACTATTTCTTAGGATTGGAGAAGGTTATGGACACATGGAGATGGAATAAATATGATGAAGATTTCAAATGTAATTGTTCAAGTTGAACTAGTCTAATTACTTTAGCTTTACACACAGAAACATGGAAGTGTTAAATATCTCAGAATACTCATAGAATATTTCATGGACTACATTTTCAAGACATGGATTTATAGTCTAAATATAAAATTTTGATGGGATTATGGTGTCTCATTAGAGTCCTAAGTCTAAGATAGGTATCATGGTGTCAAACTTGAGAAGGATATCTACTTGAAAATGTTATGAATAGTGAAATATTCATATCAAATAATATTTTCATAATATAATAAGCAGTAATAACTGAAGGTAATGTTCTATATTGGTTAGAATTCACCTCAATTGACAAAGAAAGAAGTCTCCTATAAGATTCCGGATGTACTCGGACTTACTAAAGGGCCTAACTAAGATTCAAAGGGTGTTTCTAATGCAAGGTTGAAAGGATATTGGGGGAGAAATAAGAAAGACAAGAGTAATTTTCAACTAGTTTTAAAATTTTACTCTTCAAATATTACTTGTGCACACATTATGTTTTAATGTTATAGAGAAGAATGAACAAGTAGTAGAACTAGAGACTCCCATTGCATTTTCTAATGCCGTATTTTTTTAGAGGTATACATGTATAAAACTTTATTTTTTGTTGTTAGATTTTACATACACGTTCTTAAATTTCAGGAATTTCACTCCACTCAATAGTAAGTCAATCGGTAGAAGGATACACCAAGCTGATGGATATCATTAGAGGGAGACATTATAATGTGTGAAATAGAGGGACAAATATATTTTAGTTACAACTTTTTTATGTTTAGTTGAAGCCCAATTTTAATGTATTAATATAAATGTCTGATTTTCTTACACAATTTAAATGAATGTATTTTAATCCACTATTACAATGTTGGACTTTGAAGCTCAACTCAATATATTTTCGAAGTGAATTAAATTGTCCATAATATTTCAAATGTGTATTTTATGAACCTTTATGCAATGTTGACGTCTTTAGAACATGGCAAGAGCTAGATAAATTAATGAGAATATTATGTAATTTATTTTTGAAAGCATAAATAATAAAGGGACTCCAAACAACATATACAATTATTAAGATCCTGAATTGGAAGTCTCCCCATTATTTAAATTTAAAAAATAAGGCAATACACTCCATGGTGTGTAGAGTGTACACCCTAGGGATAGAAAAAACTTAAATCCTATTGAAAGGGACTCCAAACAACATATAAAATAATTAAGATCCATAATTGGAAGTCTCCTTATTGCTTAAATTTTAAAAATAAGGCTGTACACTCCATAGTATACAGTGTACACTCTACACTAGGTGTACAAAGTGTACACTCAAGGTGTATAGAGTGTACACTCTAGAAAAAAATTTCTCAATTTATGTTTAAAATTTTTTACAAACAACATATAAAATCATTGAGATCTATATTTGGAAATCCTCCATTATTTAAATTAAAAAAATAAAGTTGTACACTCTAGGGTATGAGTGTACAGCGATAAAAAAATCTCAATTTCCTGTTTAAAATTTTACAAACACCTTATAAAATCATTGAGATCCATATTTGGAAGTCCCCTATTATTTAAATTTAAAAAATAAGGTTGTACACTCTAGGGTGTACAGAGTGTACACTCTCACTAGGTATAGAGTGTACATAGAAAAAAAAAATTCTTAATTGATGTTTAAAATTTTACAAACACTATAAAATAATTGAGATCCATATTTGGAAGTCCTCCCATTATTTAAATTTAAAAATAAGGTTGTACACTCTATGGAGTAGAGTGTACACTCTACAAAAAAAGCAAAAAATTTTCAATTCCATATTTGGAAGTTCCCCATTATTTAAATTTAAGAAATAAGTTGTACACTCTAGTGTACAAAGTGTACACTCTAGAAATAGACCAAAAATTCTTAATTCTATTTAAAATTTTACAAACACCCTATAAAATCATTGAGATCCATATTTGGAAGTCCTTCCATTATTTAAATTAAAAAAATAAGAAGAGAGTGGGAGTGTATACTCAGGGTGCTGAGTGTACACTCTAATTAATTCCTATTTAATATTTTACAAACACCCTATAAAATCATTGAGATCAATATTTGGAAGTCTCCCATTATTTAAATTTTAAGGCTATACACTACACTCGTGTACACTCCGTGTCTGAGTGTACACTAAAAAAAAATTTCTCAATTTCTATTTAAAATTTTACAAACAACATATAAAATCATTGAGATCCATATTTGAAAGTCCCCCATTATTTAAATTTAAAAAATAAGGCTGTATACTCCAGAGTGTATAGAGTGTACACTCTGCACACCCTGGAGTGTATAGAGTGTACACTCTAGAAAATTGATCAAAAATTCTCAATTCCTATTTAAAATTTTACAAATAACCTATAAAATCATTGAGATCCAAATTTAGAAGTCCTCCCATTATTTAAATTTAAAAAATAAGGTTGTACACTCCATAGTGTACAGAGTGTACACTCTAAAAAATTGATAGAAAAAACTCAATTCCTATTGAAAGGGACTCCAAATAGCATATAAAATCATTAAGATCCATATTTGGAAGTCCCCCCATTATTTAAATTTAAAAGGTAGTACAAATTGTTTGTAT
This sequence comes from Cymbidium sinense, assembly GCA_021442155.1. Taxonomy (NCBI): domain Eukaryota; kingdom Viridiplantae; phylum Streptophyta; class Magnoliopsida; order Asparagales; family Orchidaceae; genus Cymbidium; species Cymbidium sinense. The sequence goes on along the minus strand of CM038224.1, from coordinate 121,365,887 downwards.
AGATTGTACACTCTATAGTGTATGAGTGTACACTCAGTATATCTGACATTGGAAAACTGATAAAAAAATGCAAATCATGTTGAAAGGCATTTCATATAGCATATTACACCATTGAGATCTATAATAGGCAGTCCCCCCAATAGTTTAAAATAAAAAAAGGGTGTACAGTCTAAAAGACTGAGCCAATAATTACTTAGATGCTGTTGGAAGGCACTCCATACAGCATATGAACATGCATGAAGATATGTACAAGATAGATAATTAAAGAGATTATCTACAAACATAGTTATGGTCAAACAATTCATATATACACAAATCCTCAGGCATTCAATACTGTATAATTCAATTATTTCATGTTTAAGTAGAAAAAAGCATAAACAAACTCCGCTTTTAAAAAAATTCATCTTCTTTGGCCAGTCTTTGTGATGGTCCCTTTAATTCTTTGACCATTGCCTCCATATATTTGCATACAAACATACCATAGTCAATGCTATTCTTACGGCTATACCTATGATCACCTCGGCCATTCTTTGGGTTGGTCTCAAAATCCTCCATAGCATCTTTGACAAGTAGTTTGATCTATGCACCAAGACAAGGAAAATGAGGTAGTAACAAATTATGTATTGAGGAGAAATTGAGGAAGCCAAGGATTCTTACAATATCAGAAATTATAGCCTTGTGGATTGGGTTCGGGAGTGAGTCATAAAAGAACCATATCCCTTTTTTGATATGCCCCACTAGAAGTGTCCAATGCTGATTACTGATAATTGGAATTAAGATTAAATAGACCTTTGAAACATTGTCTGCAATAACATGCTGTATGAACATTTTGCTTTCCTTTGACAAGCCATATTAGGCATAATTCTCAAAATTTGACCTCACTTTTGGAGTGCATTCTCAACTTCCTCATCATAGATCTAGAACTCTTGTAGACACTAGAGCTCTTTAGTCTTAAGACACTTCTAGTGATTAGGTGAACACTTAACCTAAGCCTAGAGAATTAGAAATAGCCATAGAATAGGTTATGCCTTAGGATTTAGAAGACTTTCTACCCTATAGCCTTAAACCTAATCCTTGCTTCCTTCAAATCAAACTTCCAAATCAAATTCCAAATCAATTCCAATCAAATGATTGAAACCCATGATCAAATTCAAATTCCAAAACCCATTTGAACCCATTTATTTGACCATATGAAAACCACCCCAAACTAACTCATGGGACCCTAGGACCTGGCCAAACTCAACCCAAACCAACCCTAGATCATTCCCAAACCTACCCAAATCCAAGTGGGACCCAACCCAAGGGAATTAACCATTGGGCAAGCTCATTTGCATTGGATTCTTGCCATAAGAGGCAAGGTCCACTCTCCCATCACCATGGCAGCCATCCCATTGCCAAATGGGGTATGCATATGCCTCTAAGCCCACCCTAGAACCAGGATCGCCATGGACTAAAGGGAGGTGAACCAAGTCACCTCCCTTCATACTCGAGCAAAGGACCAACCTAACTCAATCCTCCCATATCTTACCTTGAGCTCCCCATTCCTCCACTCTGGCAGCCACGTGGAGCTGACGGTGACCCCTCCAATGCCTCGATGGCGGTGAATCAGTGGAAATTCATGGATGAATCCTGTCCATCCATCACACTAAATTTTAGGGTATACTCCCTCAATTTAAGTGAAAATTATCACAATTCACACTAGGAGAGCCCCTTGAGTGATTTTGAAATCCAGAGAGTTTCCTAAAATGTTTCAAAGCCTCCCGACCTAGGATTTCTTTCTCCCGTGCATAGCCAAAAATAAGGGAGGCCAATCCAAGTCCCGCTTTTCAATCCTCCATCAAACCTCAATTAACCATGCCTTCACCACACCTAATCAAAGCCAAGCAAATCATCCCTTGAGTTCCAAAGCCACCAAAGCCATACTTGATTAAGATGCCAAATAGGGAGCTTGGTCCATAGAGCAAACTGCTTTAAATTAAAGCTCATGTGACTTAACAGGGCTTCATTTCTACCAAACAAAGCTACCTCAGTTGATCCCGCCACCGGAAATTAGCTCTGGTGAGGTAATTCCTCAAAACCATTGATTTAGGAAAAAGTGGTTGGTCCTTTTTGAAGGAATTTTGTATGTCATGTATTTTTGACCGTTGGATGTGCTTGCCTTCTTCTCTAGATGGTGTGGGGTCAATTTGATCCCAATTTGAGCTCGTGAGCTCGGATCGAATGGAGAAAAATGGACTATACATTTTTTTCATTTATGAAGATAGATCACGGTCATCCATTCTGCATGATCAAAATGGACGGTCTTGATTTGATAATGTTAGATCTGCCTTTGTTTCCTCCTTAACCACAGGATCTGATCATGGTCGTTCGATCTTAGATCAGATAGTCCACGAGAAAGTGCATATGTCGTAATCCAAGTTAGCTTCCCGATTTGACAACTTAAATAGCCTATCCCATCACACATGGAAAAGTGCGCAGTGGCCATGCAGATTAAGGGTTAATTAGGGCTATTTTAATTAATTTTTAAGGCTAAAACTTCCTAAAATCAAACTAATCCTAAAAATACAAAAAATATGAATGAGGCTCATTTTAAAGGTATTTTAGAGGAGAATCCAAGAAAATTTTTATTAATTAATTTGAATAGTAATTTTTGCTTAATTAAGGTTTAATTAAAATTTTAATTAGCCTAATTACTCTCTAATTAATTATCTAATTAATTTCAAACTTTTTAGAGATGTTTAGGGGATGATCTCTTCCTATTTTTTCTTGGAATTTATTGGATAGTTAATTAGGTAATTGATTAAGCCTTACTCTCTTAGCTTAATTAGTGATGAATTAAATGAGCAGTGAATTGATCCATCAATTGAGTTCATTAGCTCTTTAGTGGAGAAACATAGGGAAATGGGTTGGGACCCCTCTTCCAATCTTTTCCTTAAGTCTTCTTCATTCCCTTTTTAAAATTAATTAATCAAGACTAATTAATTAATTAATCAAATCAATCAAAACCCAAATTATATCTAAATTTTAATTAACTAATTGAAAAGATTTAGGATTGAGACTTGGCTTCTTTCTTTGTCTCTTCCCTAAGTCCATTTCATATTGATTAAGATAATTAGAATTTAATTAGATAATTAAGAAACTTAATTAACTTTATTAAACCTACCTTCCTTAATTAACTCTTGGGTAGCTCTTTGGGTGTTCAATAACCTAAGAGAGCTAATGAAATTATGATTAGCTCACATGTGAGAAAACCATAAAAATAATTAGCGAGTCCCTTAAGCACTATTAATTATGAGCCAATTGCATTTAGGCCCCTTTTGTTTCTTAGGAGCATTGCTAATTTACTTTTCATGTGGTTGCATCTCATGTTGGCTCATCATTATTTAGTTAAGTAGCATAAGGTGATGTAGGTAAGGATTTAATTAATTGATTTAATTCATACCTCAACTTAATTAAGCTATAAAATCAACCTAATTGCTTTTCATTAAATCAAATTAACTCACACATGAGGAATGGGATTAGGATTAGCAAACTTCTTTCATATTTCTTAAATCAAACCAAACATAAAGATCAAAAATGGCTTTAAGAAACTTTGGTTTATTTTAAATGAGTTTGTTTAATATGATTGTCCTCAGGACTTAGTTGGATTGAATGAAATTACATGCTTGTGTTTTTTTATTTCCTTCCAATCATGTTAAAAATGTTGTATGCCACTTGTATTAATGCATTCATTTCTTTTAAATTAATCAAATGAAAATGATTTTCTTTATGTCAATTTGCATGTGTTGACTTAATTAGAAATATGTGTGGCTATTATCACTATTAAATCTCAAATGTATTTTCAAAAGCTTATTAATGAAGAATAATATGTATATTGTGACTTTAGTTACACATACATAGGAGATGCATGTGAATATAAGCTTAGTGTATGAAGTGAGTTCTCTTTCTTACATTCATATGTTGACTTGCATAAGTTTAAATGTTAATGAGTATATTAGTCTAGACATCCTGGGGACACACGACTTTAAGTAGCCCCAAGGAGGTTCCTACCTCACTCCCCTAGTGCAGAACAATGGCGACATACCTGTTTGATTTCATTCTTATGGATTTTGATATTAGAATTGGGATAGAGCTTTGATTCATTTACACAAATAAATCAAATAAACCAACTTCTACTTTTGCATGATTTTCATTCTCATAGGTGTTTATACATCCATATGTATTTAAAAGTAGCAGGTATATTAGTCTGGACATTCCGGGGATGCATGGCTTTAAGTAGCCCCAAGGAGGTTCCTACCTCACTCCCTTGGTGTAGAACAATGGCGCAATACTTGCTTAAAACTTTTATACATTTGAATGTGTATTTAGCTAATGAATGAAAACCCCATTTTTCTATTAAAAAGACATGCATTCATATTTTTTGTTCAAGTGGTTGGGTTGATTAGCCATATGATTTAGAGTTCTTTTCTTATGCTTTGGTATAAGAATTTAGATATAGCTTTAAATTAATATGACAAAAAATGGTTCAACCAAATGAAACATCAATTCCAAGTATATGTGCTTACATTCCTCATTTAAATGTGCTAAAATATAAATTACATGTATAGGTATGTTTAGAACTTAATCATATGCATGCTGCATATGATGGAAAGAAATGAATAAACTTGTATCATGTGATAGTAGTTCATTCTAATTAATCTTAAGATGCCTTTCTTATTGAATGAGTTTATGTAAAGTAAACCTAAACTATAGATTAATTAAAATATATAATAAGCCATTCACTAAAGAGAATTGATTAATTAATTTGCTTTAGATGTGACTTAAGGTAGGGATAAAAAAGAGTGATCCTCTCTTTCTTTCTCTTTATAACACTTAGTTATTTTGTGTAGGTCAAATGAAAAAAAAAGAAAAAATCAAGTAAAATTTACAAATCAATTAAACCACTTAAAGTGAAACCACCATTTATAATTAAATGTCCTTCATATTTAGAAAATCTTAACTCTAAAGCCTAGTTAGGACATACCACACATGATTTAATACACACACATTAGATTAAGTCATCACTTCTAGCTTTATGTTAGGTCGGTGCATGGTTTGATGTATGCTTTATTTTGTGATGTATTGTTATAGACTCTATGTTAGGTGTATGCTTCGTAGACTGGATGTTAGGTCTTGATTAGCCTAATCATGTTTTCTGTAGGAGATTGTGCTTAAGGGGCAAATGCTCACTTTTGTAGGTTGCTTAACCCTTAAGCATGATTTACATTAGGACAAGTGGACTTGGTTACCCATGCGCAGGGTGCTAAGTCCAAATTATACATATAACTGCTTAGATTGTATGGTGTGTTTAGTTAACACTTATTTTGCAGGTGTAGTTAGATTTTCTTTTCCATTCTTTTAATGTAATTGCATTAGGGGATTTGGTTAAGTGTTATGGGGGTTAAGGATGAACATTGGCTAGTAGGTTTAATCAAGGGGTGCCATGTGATGCCTAGAAGCCTACCAAATCAAATGAAGTAAATCAAATGAAGAAATGGAGGAAGCATGAAGCTGAAGACCTCCCCATAGCACTTATCATTTATAATTTGTAATTATTCTTTCATATATCAGTTGTATAAGGGTAGACCTCGCTACCCTTTTTTATTTTCGGTACATATACCCAACCACCCTGTTATTCTTTTCATTGGGTTTATAAATTGTTTGATGATTTGTTTACATTGTGCAATAGAAATGACATGTATTTTCTTAGTTTCTTTATGTATGATGACTTAATGTGTGGTATGGATCCGCTTAGGCTCTTAAGAAAATTAATCTTTTTACCCTAATCATAACTCATAATCTAATTTTCTAAATAACTCATAACCTCATTTAAAGCCTAGGTATTAAATCAAGATAATTGAAAGATTTAGCAACCCCTTAGCTAAATGTTGTATGCTTAATATCATGCATATCATATTATTTCATTCTTGCTAAGAGAGGGTTTCCATCCTTGCATGATAAAAGAAGACTTGACCTTTGAGGGTTTCCCTTGTGGGAAAAAACACCTCTTCTCTCTGATTTAGCCAATAACACTATTTCATCATGCAATTAGGCATATAAAATTCCATAGCCTTTGTCAAAATAAAGAGTCCAAAATTAAATAAAAATTTGATAAAATTTGCATTGGCTAAGTCATTGTTCATACCACTCATGCTCTAGTCTCTTAGGGAGTAGGTTTAAGGACTTTAGTTTCTTTATAAATAATAACAACCTAACCATTTTGTAAAATATATGACTTGACTACATGGTTTTAAAACATAGGAGGAGTTAGCTGGCTACTACTCTAGGTGGTTATAAGTCCAACAATTGGGTAGTTTACCTTCTCTTGTGGAGGTGAACAATATACCCATTTTCACCTTAGATTTAGGACGTCCTTTGGCCCTCGCTAAAGCTCCCTAGATTTAGGATATGAGGTTATTTCCCTCGTGCTACAAGCATAAATCCTCATCTCTTAGACACAATCTTGTGTTGTGGAGTCATAAGTCTTAGTTTTCTAATAAAATTTTAACCGAAGCATATAATTCTCTTCAATTTTAAATATATAAAGCCCAACCATAGGATAGTTTGGGATGCTCACTAGGTTTTCTAGTATCATGAGCATCCCCTACTCATCTCCTTTTGGCTTCAATAAGTCTCTCCTTTTGATCTATCCTACTTGATTTTCCAAATATAGCCAATTTATTGATAGTCCTATCTTTGAAATCTTTGGAGACAACAATTGCCTACTTTAATCGAGAGTATTCCTAAGGAACTCACCTTTCTTAGGATGTAATTAACTATGGGGGCTTGCCCCTATAGGGAACTTTAGAACCCAGTTTAAATAAACCCTACTTTATTCATCAATGTAAAGTAGGGGAAAAATCTCTAGTATATTCAAAGACCCATCATGCCTTAGGAGTCCTTATTAGGTGATTAGGTCCATCGTAGGGAAGTGATTTCTATCTTTTGAGATAGTGCACTATTAATTGATGTCATACCCGATCACCTCAATAAGTAAACCCTCAGATCTGGTGGTGTCCGCCCCCCTCCCCACAATATACATATAAACTAAAAATAAACATCACAAATTCAAAGAAAAGTTAAATTAATAAGTCTATAACAAAAAAAATTGGAAGGAATCTTATAAGCCAATCTTCCTTGCATGAACTCACCCGTAGATATGAGATATACAAATATGGACATATAACCCGTGACAATCTTATTCTTCTACCAAAATAAGCGAACGCATCAACATGTGCATCAGATAAATACTGATCTATCAATAATTCATCAATTTGTCCTCTAGCAATAATGATATTTTTGATCAAGAAAATGTTATCACTCATTCATGTGAGCAGCATGGGCATGTTAGCAATCTAAATTAAAGGGTGATTTTATGGATACTAGATTGAATATATTAAACAATGATGTACTTGTCCTTAAATCGAGCGCAAGATGTGTCAATGAACTCCAACATTGGCTTGGGCAGAACATCTCTTGATGAGAACTCAATGGTCTTCTGTGCCTTAGCTGGCTGCAAGGAATGCCATCTTTTAGGAGTTATATTCAATATGAAATAAAGGAGAAGCTTATAAAATGAAGATTACGTATCCTTTAGTTCCTCAACCATTATTATAACTATTGTAGTTTGTTCCTCTATCATAGGAACTTCTACACCCTACATAAAAAAAATACTAAAATCAACTTTATTAGATTAAAGTGGTGTAATAGAGAAGAAATACCTCTACCCTCTCTTCATCCTGGTAAAAATAGCAACCTTTGTGTCTGTGTCTTCCTATGCACCCTTGTGAATGGGGACGACCGCTTTCCTCTTTCTAAGTTATCTCTCCTTCACAGACGCTATGCTGATTGAAGAGCTTTTTTTTTGATGGGTCCTTCATATACAATCAACTGCACATCCTTTATTAAGGTGGTTTCCAAAGGCTCCTCTAGATGGGTGGCCTCTGTGGTTGCCCCTGTACCAGCCTCCTTAGGAGCTTCTCCCATGCTTGGACTCTCTTGTCCACCAGCCCTCTCCTCAAGGACAGCAAGCTGCGTAGCAATATCATATACTTTCCTAGTTATTGTAGCTTTAAAAAATGTTAGTCTATCCCCTTGGGCCTTGATTGATGAAAGTATATTCTCCTTCTTAACACTCTCTGCAAGGGTAGTAGCAGATGGCAAGCTAGAGGCACATGAAGGAGGAGAATATTGAGGAGAGATGTAAGGAGATCTACTAGGGGCATCACTCCTTGGACTTGGAATGGGACCTCCTGAGATCACTGAGATGGTTGGACGAGGGTAATGTTTCAAGAGCCGGTCTCCTCTTGATATGTCTTGAAATGATTAGAAGACCTGTGTTACACCAATAAAAAATATTGGTAATTTTGAATAGAAATAAATCATTTTTTGATGTCAATGAAAAAAGTCTAATTAACGTTACCTGGTGTCCTCGTAAATGACTAATGGATTCCTCTGCAAAGTTTATTTTTGGCCACCATAACATACGAGGCTTTGTAGAGGAAACTGAAGGCCTTATGACTCTTGTGTGCTCGCCCCAAATCAGTAAGAGTTACATACGTTAGATTCAATGTATAAGATAATATAAATAAAAAAATATAGCACATATCATCAAAAGAGTGACAAAGCCACTCATATACCAGGGTGCCTTTTGCGTCAAGATTTTTGATGTAATCACATCAAATTATGAAACTAGGAAGCTCCATATGGCTTTTGGCCAATTATAATCAACAAATTTCTCTATATTATCAGTGTGGGAGATTAGGTTTGATGCCACTTTATAATTAAGATATATAAAAAATATATTTGATATCAAAAACTATATGTACAACTTCACAAACTATGCTGAGCTCAACGGACAATCGAGTTTCTCTATTTTATTCTTAAAATCTATTGAATTAGACTTTAACAGTGGGGATTTCTGTCATGTGACATTTTCCCCTCTATTTGGCTTCCCTATGATTAAAGCAACTTCACCTGGTGTGCAAGGAAAGCAATGACCACCAATATAGAAGGCTTGCTTTTTTATATTCCAGCATGACATGAGGGAAGTGATAGCAGCCGAATCTTATTAAATGGCAGGAATTTTAATGAATTCATGTATGCATAGCCTTCTTAGAGTCACAAGAACTTCCTCTGCAAAGTGTTTTGAAATGGAATCAAGCAATGCTCGATGGTGGATGGCTTATCAAAGTTATTTATTTCCAAAATTTTAAGCTTCAAATGAAAAAGAACTAATGAGAACATTACAACCAGCATTGAAGTCCCCGGTGCATTCAAATTTAAAAACTCCACGGAGTGTCCAGAGTGTACACTCCAGAGTGTACACAATATACACTTTGGAAAATTGATAAAAAAAAAATACTCAAATCATGTTTTAAGGCATTTCATATAGCATATAACATCATTGAGATCCGTGATAGGTAGTCCCTAGTGGTTTAAAATAAAAAAGGGTGTACACTCTAAAAAATTGATTAAAAAATATTGAAATCATATTGAAAGGCATTCCATACAGCATTTAACACCATTAAGATCCATAATTCGAAGTCTCCTAGTGGTTTAAAATTAAAAAAAGGGTGTACACTCAAGAGTGTACAGAGTGTACACATAGAAAACTGCTCCAAAATCACCCAAATCCTCTGGAAAGAACCTAAAGCAGCTTATAGTAGCATTTAGAAGGGATATAGGAAGTCCCTGGTTTAAAAAATGGGTGTGCACTCCAGAGTGGACATAGTGTACATTCTGGAAAACTAATAAAAAATACTTAGATCATGTTGAAAGACATTCCATACAACATATTACACCATTGGGATCCATAAAAGTCCCCTAGTGGTTTAATTTTTTTTGGTGTAAAAAGGTACACTCTGAGTGTACATAGTGCCAGAGTGTACAGACTGTACTATTGACCTCACTTTTGGAGTGAGTTCTCAACTTCTTAATCATAGATCTAGGACTCTTATTAACAGTAAGAGCTCCTTAGTCTTAAGAAACTTCTAGTGATTAGGTGAACACTTAACCTAAGCCCAGAGACTTAGAAGAATTAGCCATAGGAATAGGTTAAGCCTTAGGGACTTAGGAAGACTTGCCTACCCTATATCCTAAAACCAATACATTCTTTTCTTCTCAAACCAAATCTAAACCAAATTTCCAATGCTCATAATCAATCTCATGATCAAATTCAAGCTCAAAATTCTCCATGAACCTTATGATTGAATTCAAAACCCTTTCTAAGCCCTTTGATTTCATCTGGACTTAGCCTTAATCAAATTCAAATCAATCCCAATTCAATCTCAATCATTTATCAAATTCCAATTCAAATCCAACTTTATAATTCAATCCAAGATTAAATCCAAGTTCCAAAATTCCTTCCTATGCCATATGACCCATTCTCATAAACTTAGCCAAATCTCCACCTAAATTATCCCAAACTTAATTGATTTCTTTATAAATATTACATTTATATTTACACAAATGAAATACTCAAATTACCAAACTAAATCAAACTAAATAAAACCAACTAAATCCTTCCCCTATGGACCCAAAACTCAAATCAACCCAAATCAAATCAATCAATTAATTTCTTTATAAATCAATTATTTCTTCATTTATATTCACAAATATAAATGAAACCCACCTATTAATTACCAAAAATAAATCAAACTAAATTGATTTCCACGTAGCCTTTTGACCAACATCCTTTAGCTTGGTCAAACTTGCTTCCAAATCACTCCAAACTGAAGTGATTTTCTCATGAATCATTTATATCTTCATTTGTATCCCCAAATATAAATGAAATATAAATTCAAATAGCCAAAACCAAATCCAAAATCAACTTAAGCCAAATTTCTTAGACTTGGCCAAATCCTATCCAAATCAAGCCAAAACCAATGAATTTTCTCTTAAATCAATCATTTCTTCAATCATCTATCCAAATATAAATGAAACCTACAATCATCAAACCAAAGTCAAGTCAACCCAAGTCAAGTCCAAGTTAGCCCTTTTAGCTTGGAAACTTCAAATGAGCCAAAATCCACTGGACTCCAAATTGATTGCGCTTGAATTTATATTTCAATCTTAAAGCTCATATATAAGTTCAACTAAACTTGAATCAAGCTAAAACTAATCCAATTAACCCATTTAGGTCCACTTGACCCAAAGTGGCCTAAAGGATCTTTTTGAGCCAAGTTCTAATCCAACCCAAATTGGATTGAACCAAACCCATCTAAGCCTCATATCATGATCAACAATCACCCTAAGATGATCAATCACCATGAATTGTTAAACCAAGTTAACTTGGTCCTTTGACCAAGCCAACTTTTAGCAAATGAAACCTAAACTAGCCAAAATCTACCATACACTAAATTGATTCAAACCAACTCATGATCAGTGATTGAACATGACTTGGCCCTCAATTGAGCCAAACTAAGTCCAATTGATCATTTGACCCAAGTTGACCCAAATTGGCCTAAAAGGCTAAAATAGGTCAAATCATAATCTAACCCAAATTAATAAAGCAATGGCTCAAGTTCATTCCAAATTGATTATTGAACTTGACCAAAGCCATAATTGAGCCAAATTTGACTAATTGGACAACTTGACCCAACCCAAATTAAATTGAAGGGTTAAATTGGACAAAATCCAAATTAAATTCAAAATGATTCAAACCAAAACCTATAATCATTTTCAATTGACCAATTGAACTTTAACCAACACCTAACCCAACCCAATTTGGTCAGTTGGTAAAATTGGTCAACTTAGCTCATTTGACCTATATGAATCCAAATAAGACAAAAATCAAACCTAGGCCAAATTAATTGAAACCACTTGAACAAAAACTCTTAAAATCATCATTTGAACCTAACCCAAGCCTTGGTTTGACCCAATTTGACCAATTGGTCAACCCAACCCAACATGAACTCATATGAACCCATTTGACACAATGCAGCCAAAACCCATAAAAGCAACCCATGGGATCTTGGTGGTTGACCAACCCGACCCAAATTCAACCTAGGTCAGCCCAAAATCAACCCAAACCCATTTGGACCCAAGCCCAATGCAAATCCTCCATGGATCCTCTCCTCCATGTGGGATTTTTTCAAAAATGGCAAAGTCTACTCTCCCATCATCTTGACAGCCCTCACTCACCCAAATAGGGTTCACCTAACCCACCTAGGCTAAACCCATGCTAGGTTGGTGTTGACCTCACTTTTGAGTGAGCTCTCAACCTCTTTAGACTTAGGACTCTTCTAGACATTGAGAGCTCTTTAGTCATAAGACACTTGACAGTGAACTCTTAACCCAAGCCAGAGACTTAGAAGGGTTAATCATTAGATTAGGCTATGCCTTAGGACTTAAAGGAAATCACTTTTCCTATATCCTAAACCTAATCCATGTGCACCTTATTAAATATAATAAAAATTCAAATTTAAAACCAAACCTCAAATTCAAAATCTAAATCCAAATTCTAATTCAAATGATTGAAATCTATAATCAAATCCAAATTCAAAATCCTTTCTAAGCCCTATGATTTTATCTTATGGCCTTAGCCTTAGCCAAATTCAAATCCACAAAAACTCAATTGATTTTCTCAAATATCAATTTAATCCTTCAATGAAATTCCACCCAACCCAAATAAATGATTGAATCCATTATCAAATCCAAACTTGAAATCTTTCCTAAGCCATGTGATTTGATTCCATGAACTTAGCCAAAGCTCCACCTAATTCAATCCAAGTTCAATTGATTTCATCATGAATCAATCATATCTTCAATCATCTTCATAAATATAAATAAAATCTATACTCAAATCATCAAAACTAAATCAAACTAAATCAAATCCCTTCTAAGCCCTTTGAACCTTCCTTCATGAGTTTTAGCTAAATTTGCTCAAATCACTTCAAACTCAATTGATTTTTTTATAAATCGTTATCCTTTGATTATCTTTCTAAATATAAATGAAATCTACATTCAAATGACCAAAACCAAAACTAAAATCAAATCAAAACTCAATCTAAGCCCTTTGAACCAATTCTTTGGACTTAGCCAAATCCTATCCAAATCAAGTCAAAACCAATGAATTTTCTCTTGAATCAATCATTCCTCCAATCACCTATCTAAATATAAATGAAACCTATAATCATCAAACCAAATTCAAATAAACCCAAGCCAAGCCCAACTTAGCCCTTTTGGCTTGAAAATTTCAAATGAACCAAAATCCATTAGACTCCAAATTGATTGAGTTGAATTTATATTTCAATCCTATCACTTCACCAGGTTATAAAACTAGTTCCATCCTCTCTGATCGATAGAGAGGATGCTGAGGATCCATTTGTCACCTCCGGTGTGGTTCCAGCCAAGTTTCTAGAGCGGGAGGTCATGCCACCTTCGATCACCCCATGCCGTAGAGGAGCATATGGATTCAGTTTGGCACTCAGTTTGATCTTTGATCTATTATCCCCCACATCATAGGGAGGTAGATTTGTTAGGAGAAGGCCCATGAGGCCCATACAACACATACACAGGTGGAAAGTCGCCAACATGCTTTGGTTGATTTTCTAGCTCGCACTCCTGCTAACCATATTGATTCTTTCTTCAGAGACTAGCCACCATAGAGGCGTCGCAATGAGAGTCGATGGTGTCTCCACCCCACCGCTCTACCCCTCGTCCGCCATCGCTAGTGTAGGTTACATCATATCCCATTCCATCTAAGGCCATGAAGGCCGCATTTGGGGAAAAGCACACCCTGTTGGTGATTCAGCTATGGCCAAGGGATCCTACCCATCTTACACTACCCATTATGGTAGGGTTAAGCTCTCCCGCTCGACCTTCTGCCCTAGTGGTGGTGCGAAAGGAGTGGCAACCCCAAGCATCGGTTGATCCTTCACCAACTCCCATACAAACTGAATGTGGAGATGGTGATGATTACAGATATTCTAGATGATAGTTTAGCCGCACTGGAGGAACATCCTAGGATTGTTACCCCTCTTACGCCAAGAGCGTCATTCATCCAAGTACAGTCCTGTGACTCTCAAGGATGTGAGGTCCGGTGCCTCTCAGTACACGATAGTGATCACACCGGTCAACCTAAACTATTTGTACCTACTGAGTTGGATCATTCCTTAGATGAGATAGTTGCACATTATTTCATGGAGAAGAAGGAGATCTTGGGGTACGCATGGTCCATTGAAGAGAGAGTTAGCTTTGATCCCAACGAAGATGACTTGTTGGAAGATTCAGCTGGAGTCTCCATGGTTGACACTAGAGGATCTCTTCTTAGGGAACAACAAGCCATGAAAGGTGATGAGGTTGATCAAGGAGACACCGCAGAGTCAGCCCAACACCTCCGACAACAGTTGAGGTAGAAGGATGAGCATGTTGATAGGATGACACGTTAGTTAGAGGACTTGTTAGTAGCAATTTCAATGCTTCAGAAACAAGCCCCTTTAGTTCATCCTACTACAGTCGACATCAGTCAGCCTGAGTTAGTGCATGTCTTGGACCCAGCCAAGACTCTACCTCCCGTTGAGCAAGTTAGCACTAGCATGTATAGGAAGGTAATGGAAAGTACCTCCATACAAGAAAAACATAAAATCCATGGTTGAGCAGCAGGTGATGGAAGCTTTGGCTCAAGCCTAGGGAAGATCATCGGTTCCAAAGGGTAGGCCCTACCTAGAAGAATTTGATGTTATCCAATATCCCAAAGGTTTCGTGCCTCCTTCCTTCAAAAGCTTTGATGCCAGTGGAAACCCGAGGCAGTACATTGCCCATTTCAGAGCCAGTTGTTGCATCGTAGGTGGCAGTGATGCTCTACTCTTTCACCTTTTCTTTAGTAGCCTAGTGGGTATTACTTTTGATTGGTATGCTGAACTGCCCAACGGTTCAGTAAAGTTATTTGCTGAATTAGAGAAACTCTTCATCAAGAGATTCTGGAGCTCAAAAAGAAAGAGTGATCTCGTTGTACAACAACACTCGTGAGTTACTTGTTGATTATATTCTTTGATGGTGCAACTATGAAGTGTGAACCACAACCGTCAACAACATACCATTGAGATTCTTTTGAAGAATATCCATGGCCCGATCTCCTTCATGCTTAAGGGCATCACTATCAAGATATTTGAGAAGCTAATCAACAAGTCCAGAGACCACGACCTCATTAGCCTCCACCTCCTTTATCACCATCGAGGCAACCTTACTGGCCTCCACCGCAGCCTCCACGGCCAGCACAACCACCGTCTCAGCCATACCACCAGTAGCAATGGCATGCATACCCACCGCTAGGTAGCTATGGTCCACCTACTCTTTTAGATAAGTTAAAAAAACCTTATTCTTTTAAGAGGGAGGTAATCAGAAAAGTATTTAAGAATCTCTTAAAGAAACTTGATTTTCAGCTACTCGAGCCTAGGAGAGCGGAGGAAGAAGGAAAAAGTCATGATCCAAACTTTTGCCCTTACCACCGTATGCTAGGCCACATTTTGGAGGATTGCTTCACATTTAAGAATTGGCTTAAACACAATATCAAGACTGGTGCTATAGTTATCCCAAAAGAATACCTTGTGGAATAACCATCCAGTTATATTAGGGTAATCCTTAGAGATACATGTGATCCTACCAAAACTAAAGAAGGTTGGGACATCTCCTTATCTAAAGCCTCTAAAAAATAATTTAAAAGATCAAAAAGCTTTCTTTATAGGTGCCTAAGTCAGCTCAAACCTCCAACACCAAGAAAGATTTGTAAGTTGCCAGTGCCAACTCTATGAAAGGGGGAGCTCAGCAGCAGCAGCATGTGTCGGCCCATGATACCCATTTAGCATAGCCACCAATCGTGTCCAGCCTCCGGCCTTTAGTTGCAGCTTCCACACTAGTGACTTCTTCCATTCTAACTAGCTCTTCTATTTCTTCTACTAGTTGAACTCTTGTATCAGTGGGTAAGGGCATCAAATCCCTTACTCCACTCACTTTACTTGACTTCTACTTTGTACCTCCAAATAATTCCAAGAAATTGAAGAATAAAGCTAGTTCAAATTACATCTGTGTCTCTTCTGATGGGTTGTCTTCTTCTATTCCTAATGATAACTCCTCAAGTCTAAACAACTATAACAATTCCAATCTTCCTCTTTCTGATTTAGAGTTGGACTTTCCAACTCAATACGGTTCACCTCTTGAGATAGACTTGGAATCATCCTATTTTGAGAGTCCCATAGGAGAAGCTATAGGTGAGACTGAAGTGTAGAACCTTCCATCACCCTGCCACAAGAGATCACCGAAGTCAACCTCTATAGTGGCAAGGTTCTACCTCCTAGGGCAGCACCTCAAGATAGAGGGAAATAAGTCATTGGTATTTAAGATTGAGAAGCCCTTCCACAAGATGCTCCACCCTTGATATGCTTGTGGAAGATCACCAAAGGTGGACTACAACATCCTTTCTCATCTAAGAAAGTTGCCAAAAGCTAAGCAAATATGATGCCCTTGTCTTATCCAAAGAGATGAGAGAATCACTAATCAAGGCCCTCTTGATCCTAAAATATGCTTAGCTCAGCTGACCGCTATAGGTGAGGAAGCACATTATGCAAAAGAAGCCCAAGGGATCACCTTCACAGATGAAGACCTTCTTTTGGGGGACTTGGAGCATAACCGTCCCTATACATCACAGTTGACATGGACGTTTACGCTGTGGTTCTCATGGATTCAGGTGCATCGGTGAACATTATGAGTCTAAAGACCCTTGCCTATTTGAAGATCGACATCTCCACACTCTGAGGAGATAGGATGATGTTGAGAGGATTAAATGATCAAGGTGAGCGCGCTTTAGGTTCTATAGTACTACCTTTGGAGATAGGTGACTGGAAGACGGAAGCCAAGTTCTACATCATTGATTTGAATACTTCATTCACTGCTTTGCTTGGTAGGCCTTGGATACATCAGAACAAGATCGTTCCATCCTCCCTTCATCAGTGCATCAAGTTCATAAATGATGGAATTAAATACCATGTTAATGGAGATGAAAAGCCATTTTTAGTTAGAGAGGTTGAGATTTATGAGGATGTGACCTACTATCTTCCTCAAAACACCCTTCCTCATGAACTAGGACAAAATTCAAATGCAAAATAAAAAGAAAAAGAAAATGAAAAAAAATAAAGGATAAAAGAAAATGAAGAAAAAGGAAAGTCCAAGTACATAAGAAAAGGGAATTGAAGAAGAAATAGATCAAGATATTACATTCCACCCACGTTATTCCATCATATGGACATGTAGAATGGCTCAACCTCCACCGTGCAGGAGACAAAAATAGAGGCAGTTCTAGAGGTGGGAGACCTCCTAATTGGCCTTCAGCCAATAGAGGTCGTTCCAATTCATAGAATACCCCTACTATTCATATAGACTTAGAATCTAGTTTGAAGGATGAGTCTAATGTGATTAGTATACTAGCCAACCCCTCTCAACGGGTATCATTGGAGGTGACTTTTGATCTAGCCAAAGATGAAGACCAAGCCACCAAGTAAAGCAAAGTATTTGAATCTAGTTTATGTGAAACTATTAAGCGAGCTTGGGAACCTTAGCCATTTACATCTCAAAGTTGAAGGTTTAGTAGTTAAGGAAGTCCCTATGTCTTCCTGACATAAAGAAGAAGTTCTTTTGGGATCATCATCCTCAAGCCCCAAGTTGATGTAGAGCTTGAGAAAGATACTTTTAAAGAATTAATGGAATTACCTTTTGACTTTACTCACGCCATGTTCAAAATCTTATACGTAAAGGTTTAGTTCCTCACACATGGTCCAAGCAATGGTCATAATACTTTCTTAGTGGCAATCGTTTGCCATCCGTGACATCATTCCATCAAATTCCCCAACGTGTTTATGAGGTGTAAGAGTCCCCTAGTGGCATCCTATCCCTTTTAACACATGCACAACAACAAACACAAATCTTTTATCTCGAGCTATTTTGATGTAGGTGCCCCCCATGGCATTAAGTCATTAGTAGGTTGGGTCTACATGCTACCTCATTAGTATATCACCCAGTGGTCATTTATTGGAAGATGTGAGTCCCTGTGCTTTCCTCCTAACTTGATCATTGAAAACCAATGAGCATCTTGTTAGTATGATAGTATTCACTGCCCAGCTAGTAAGCTACCTCATGTTGACTTTGTTTAAGAAGATATGAGTCCCCGTGCTTTCTTCTTGAACTGGCCACCATGCTCTAACTAGGTTGAGTATATTTGAGTTTTAGGATAAGTCCCCCAGAGGCTCCTTTCCTCTTGACTACTTTTGAGTTGATATAAGTCCCCAAGTGGCATTCACTCAGTAGTCGTCTGGATGACACCCATCGACAAGATAAACTATCCCAAAGAATCGGTTCACTATAGGATATGAGTCCTCAAGCTTTTTTCTTAGACTGATTGTTGTAAACTGAAGGATACCTTAGGTTGGTTGATGTTCGCTATGCTGATAGCGACTCACCCGATGAGTACACCACTCTTGGCAGATGTGAGTCCCCATGCTTTCTCCTTGAGTTGGACACCGAATACCTATTGATGTATGACTAGCCATTTCATCTTCTCCAGGGTGTTGGATTAAGCCCTTATCGGCCCCATACCCTGTGGGCACTCTATTTGGATTAAGTTCTTTGCGACCCTATTTAGACACTACCCGGGTTACTTTTGAATTGGACAGTCCCCCTTTTCTTGTAGCCACCCCCTGTGGTTGGAGAATTTGTTCAGCGGATGCGCAGATTCTCCCTTGGTTCTATAAATATGAGATAGGTCTAGGCTGATATAAGATCCTTCTCAGTTTGATCCCTCATAAACTAACAGAGTTCACGATAAAATTAACTAAACAAAACAAATAAACAAAATTAATTCTCTTGTGAATTAGGAATTCAAGCCCCCCAAAGGGTCCCTTCTCCCAAGTAGGCATTCTATCTTTAGGGTCGGTAAAACTCCCTATAGGAATTGTCTGACTACTTGAGTTGAGGTAAATCACCGGTACTCACTCCGTAGTCACCCTTAGGTCGGGTTTAATCTATTTGGCCATAAGCAAGTTACCCGAGTCATTCTGCTTTGAAATATGTAAGACCATGACACATTCTTTCTAGTATGATTGTCACAAACTGACGGGCAGCCCTAGGTCAGGTTTGATTTGTTGCCCAAAGCAACCGATCACCCTAGTGATCTTTTCTAGTAGAAGATGTGAGTCCCCAAGCTTTTTTCCCTTGAATTGATCATTGCAAACTAAAAGGCACTCCTTTGGTTGGATAGTTCTCCCATTGGCTAGGAAGTTAATCCCTTTGGTTCAATAAATTTGAGATAAGTATAGACTAATATGAGCTCCTTCTCAGTTTGATCCATCACAAATGAATGGAATCCATCATAATCAAAACAAATCTAAAAATGAAATGAATTTAATATTTGACTACCTTTGAGCTGATTTAAGTCCCATAGTGGCATTCACTCAATAGTCGGGTTTGATTTATTTCCAAAGAAACTAGTCCCCAATGGTTCCTTATTTCTAGAAGATGTGAGTCCCCATGCTTTCTTCTTAAAACTTGACCATTGTATACAAAAGGCATTTCCCCTTGGTTGGATAGTCTACCTTGTGGTTGGTAGATTACCCCTTTGAATTGGTAAATTTGAGAGTCTAGGCTTCATGGCCCTACTGCTGCTCATCGCAAACCTATGGGATCCATCATAATCAAAACAAACAAAGTCTAAAAATTAAATCAATCTTGACTATCTTTGAGTTAATCTAAGTTCCCCAGCGACATTCACTCAATAGTGCCCCTAGGTTGGGTTCAATGTCTTGTTTAGATTACCCCAACAACTTATCTCTACTTTGGAGGATCTAAGTCTACTACGCTTTCTTCCTAATACAATGCATACCAAAAGGCATCCCTTTGGTTGGCTAGTCCTACTATGTGTTTAGTAGACTACCCCTTTGGATTGGTAAATCTGAGTTAGGTCTTAGCCTCCATTGATCTTACTTAGAACAGTCTATTGCAAACCAACAGGGTTCATCTAAAAATTTAAAACCTAACAAAATTGAAAAAAATTCAACCCTCTTTCCTGGTGGAACAAATCAAATCTTTTTTCTCCTCAGTGAGAATTAAAT
This sequence comes from Cymbidium sinense, assembly GCA_021442155.1. NCBI lineage: Eukaryota > Viridiplantae > Streptophyta > Magnoliopsida > Asparagales > Orchidaceae > Cymbidium > Cymbidium sinense. The sequence goes on along the minus strand of CM038224.1, from coordinate 121,345,749 downwards.
TAGACCTTTCATCTCTTGTGGATGACTAGAACCTGCTTCCCTAGCGGAAGGTTCACACTCTATCCCTTAGTGGATTCATCCCTCTCTCTTATGTCTTGGACATAAGTAGAGCTACATTGCACTAACCTCTGGATTCTCTCTATGCTTTGGGTTAAGGATAGATTGTTTGTGTTAGTGCTTGTGATCTCTGTTGTTGATCATTTTATCACCAATACGCGTTTTCCTTGTCACCACACCACACCTATTGGGCACCTTTGTTGACCTCATTTTGGATGAGCTCAACCCCTCCATCTTAGACATAGGATTCTCTTAGACTTTAAGAGTTCCTTAGTCTTAAGATACATCTAGTGATTAGGTGGACACTTAAACCTATCCCTAGAGACTTAGAAGAGTTAGCCATAGGAATAGGTTATGCCTTAGGGGTGATAGGAAAATTTCCTACCCTTAGCTTGAACCATTCCCCACTTTCCTTCTTTCAAGTCAAACTCTAAATCAATCTCATTTTATTTTCTCCAAACTCAAATCAATTCCATGATTAACATCCATGATTGAAACCAATGATCAAAATCTATAAAAAAAAAATCCTAAGTCCAAATTTTTCCTAAGTCCTTAATCTTCCCTTAAGGACTTAACCAAAATCATGATTCAAACCTATTCAAATCCTTGGTATTTTCTCAAAATCTATTTATATTCTCATTTATATTCACATATATAAATGAATTATAAATTCAAATCAATCCAACTAAACTCAAAATTCCAACTCAATTCATGAAATTCCTAAGTTCAAAATTTCCTAAGTCATTAATTCTCCATTAGTGGGCTTAGCCTAAACCTTGATCAAATCAATTAAAATCCTTAGGATTTTCTCAAAACTCATTTATATTCTCATTTATATTCACATATATAAATGAAATATAAAAATAAATCAATCAAATCAAATCCAAGAATTACATTCCCAATCCAAAATTTCTGAAGTCCCTTAATTTTCCATTAAAGGACTTATCCAAAATCTCGATCAAACCTATTCAAACTCATAGAATTTTCTCAAAATTCATTTATATTCTCATTTATATTCACAAATTTAAATGAAACATAAATATAAACCAATCAATTCAAAGGCAAAATTAATTTCCGATTTAAAATTCCTTAAATTTATTAAATTCCCTTTAATGGATTTAACCTAAATCTTGATCAAACCTATTCAAGCTCATGGGATTTTCTCAAAACTTATTTATATTCTCATTTATATTCACATATATAAAAGAAATATAAATATAAACCAATTAAATCAAGTCCCAAAATTAAATTCTAATTTAAAATTCCCTTAAATCCTTTAAATTCCCTTTAATGAATTTAATCTAAATCATGATTAAACCACTTCAAATCATTGAAAGTTTCTCATGATCCATTTATATTCTCATTTATATTAACATATATATATGAAATATAAATTCAAGCAATCAAAACAAATTCCAAAAATCAAACTCAAATCAACTCAAAATCCAATCTAAGCCTTTCAAGTCAAAATCTTGAACTTAGCCAAATCAATTTCAAATCAAGCCAAACTCTTGAATTTCTCTCATGATTCAATCAACCCTACAATCATGAGCTCATATATAAATCCAAACTTCAATCACTCAATCAAAACCTAGTTCAAAAATCAAAGCCAAAACCCTATCATATTCTTCATTTGAATATGAAATTATCAAATGGATCAAAACTCATTTGACTCCAAGCCACTTGTGAATGGATTCATATTTCAATCATGAGTCCATATATAAGATCAACTAACTTCAAATCAAGCTTTGACCAAGCCATTTGACCTACTTAGGCTCACTTGACCCAAAGTGACCTAAAGCATCCTTATGAGCCAAATTTTGATCCTAACCAAATTGGATTGAACCAAACTCATATATCCCTCTCATCATGGAATGATCAATCAATCAAATTGGATCAAGCCAAGTCAAACCTAAGGGTTGACCAAGTCAACACTTAACCTAAAATGAAACCTAACATAGCCAAATTCCACCATAGGCCAAATTGATTGAAACTATTGATCTAAGTTCACTCATGACCTATGTTTGAACTTGACCAAGCCAATATTTGAGCCTAACCTAGCCCAATTGGCTCACTTGATCCAATTTTGACCTAAAGGGTCAAAATATGTCAAAACTTGATCTAAGCCAAATTGATTGAAACTAATGGGTCAAGTCCATTCCAAATCACTTGTGGAACTTGACCAAAGCCTCAATTGGTCAACTAGACCTAACCTAGCCCAATTGACCTTAGACCCAATATGACCTAAAGGGGTCATGTTGAGTCAAAATTGAACTTAACCAAAATTGATTGGAAACAAAGATACTAATCCACTCCATATGACTAACCAAACCAAACCTACCCTTGACCTACCTCAAATAGGTCAAATGGGTCAAATAGGTCAACTTGACCCATTTGACCTAAATGAAGTCATATTAGCCAAATTGAAAACCATACCAAATTGAACCAAACCAAAGCTACCAAAATATTTCAAATGGTCATATGAACTTGACATAACCCTTGGTTTGACCCAAATTGACCAATTGGTCAACTTGACCCAATCAACATGAGCCAAACCATATCAAATGAATTCCAAATCTCATGAAACTTGGCCAAACCTAGTTTCTCTACATACTCAACATATCCAAAATGGAAAAATAGCAAAATAACCATCCTACCCCTAGGCCATAATACAAATTTTGGCTTAACCCATGGGTAATTTGGTCATACCCTCTTCACATTCACTTGAGGCTTTCCTAAAAGCTCAAGGGGGCCTAGGGGAGAGTGGTGCACCCAACCCAATGGGTTTGGGTCAGCCCATTTGTTCCCTAGACCAAACCCGACCATATGGGTCAAAATTAAAAATTCAAATTCCCTCTCAAGCTCAAATTCAAGCACATGGGAGGTTGGCAATCCACTCCTTGGCTCAAACTGACCATGTACATACTCCTAACTGATCAAATAGCCCTCCCAATATGATCAATTGGATCAAAATAGCAAGAGCATTGCCGACCATCCAATCTTTCAATGGGGAGATATACTCCCCCTAAACAAACTCAAATGTGTCATTCCTAAATTTGATTGAGGGCTTGAGACAGGAGCCATCGAGAGTGATAGCAAGCATCCTAGAGATCTTAATTCCCCATTCTCAATTTTAAATAGTGAAAACAGGGGAGCTCAATCCATTAGCCAACTTCTTCCACACTACAATCTATTGCAATTCATTTTGCAAGCACACTTAGGTGACCAAGTCGAGCTCACCTAAGTTCATTCTCGAATTCTAAAGGCAAGGGTGGACTGAATTGGATCAAAGCCGAGCTAACAAAGGAGGAGGTGACCCATAGGAAGATCCACTCAATCTTAAGTGCTCAAAACTTCCCAGGCTTCGCCTCAAACCGCATCTAAGCTTCTCTAAATCGCTATCCTCATTATCAACTTTTGCTTATGAATAAGCATATATTGATTGCATTAGTAGATTCGATTAAAGATCTTTTATTCCAAATTTTCAATATTCATAAGAACTCATTATTCGCTCGTCTTTATGTACCAATTTGGAATAAGCATTTCACATTTAACTGTGATAAAAGATCAATAATGAGCTCCATCTCAACAACGCCATATTCAAGGACAAGCCTTCTTGAATTGAATCAAACTCAATTTAGTTCTCGCTTCCCATTTCATAGACATGCATTGATGCTCTTGCTTATTATAGATTTTAATGTTTCCAAAGTTTGATAGTTAATAGAAATTCCTCATTTTTTTTAACTTTAACTTTTAATAGAATCTCTTACTTCATAGCTTCATATTAATAAATTCTCTTCTTTTTATGATTTGTAATTGAATGTGGTTGATCCATACAAGGAATGGTTTCATTCCATGAATAGTGGAAAAGTTTTTCTCCTTCAAATTTGTTTTCTCCTTCCCTTGAATTCTCTCATATGACTTCTTGCAAGTTCAAAGCTTTAGGGAAAATTTTACTTGCATGAATTCAATTCTCTTTATATTTTGAATGCATGGTATAATATTGTTAAATGTACATTTGGAAAAGCCCTCACTTATATTTATCGGCACATTTTTATAATTATTCTAAATTTGATTCAAATCTATCTTTGACTTTTCAACTCATTTGATGGGACATCATGTAATTCAAATGATTACTAAGAAATTTTATTTATGTTTATTGGAAAATTATATGCTCATATTCTTACTAATAATTAAGCCAATCACCCTCGATTGTTTATTTTGGTGTTCCAACTTCATGCATTTTTAATTAATTTGACATAGAATGAATGTCATTTAAGTCACTCATTAGTATTCAATTTTCATAAATTTATGTGTATTTGATATCATTTTATCATGTAATTGAGCATTTAAATAATAAATTTTAAGTTATTTAATCAATTTGTTCACTTAAATTTTGGCAGCCTCCTAACGTCATCCCCGCATAGGGGGCTACCTCGAGAGTCTAGCCTTGCTCATCGTGCTACAAAGAGCTCGTATGAGTGGTATAAACCACGACCTAAGTATCTTCTTCCCTACCATGCTACAAAGAGCGTGTATAGGTTACCTGCACAAAAGAAATCAGATAATTTTCCTTATCGCACCGTGAGAATCGCCTACGAGTTTTTCCTCAGTGTTACTAAGAGCGCGTATGGGTTCCTGTGGGCTCCAAAAATTCACCACCAACTTCTCGACAAATTGATTGAAGAGAGTGTGATTTGAGATGTTGGTGAAATTTTTTGAAGGCAGATGGAATAGTAGATAAGACACCACCTAGAGATTTCGCCCTCATTTTGTGAGGACTTTAGATCTAGTTCTAGGTTTCCTATAGGCGTAAGCCCCTATAGTTAATTACCTCTCTCAATAAGTGAGAGAGAACTTTCGATTAAGGTTAGTCGTTAGATCGCTAAATGCGTAGCATAAAGTAGCAGCATGTAGAGTTTTAGAATTTAAGATTATGAAATTCATCATTATTAAAGCGATGATTGGGGAATGATGATGTGTCAGATCTCATGGTCATCCTTTCTACTTTCTACTTCCCCGACCAATGATCCTTTTTAGCAACACATGGGTTACGTCGTCCAAAAAATCCTTGTAGACCTAGAGTGGTGTTTATCTAAGAAGATAATTTTAAGTCTACCTTAGCTGACAGATGGTTGTTTCCCCTATCATGTGTACCCTATGATTCACAACTCCAAGGGTAGAGCCATTGGGGAGCATACGGACTACGATCATGATCATAAGATAATGGAGTCTTACTGGCCAAACCACTCAATCAGAGGACTCTGATCATAATCGCTTCATCGGAGCCCACCAACAAGCACACCATAGGAGGGCCACGCCCCATCGGGGCTTGAGATTGGTTGAGAGTGAATATAGCAGAACACGGGCCACATCCTTACAATCTAATTTATGGGCTATAGCAATACGTAACTGAAACGAAGCAAATCAATCATGGAGCCTACCAGCCAACATGTAGGACACACATCCTTCTTGACATGAGATTGTTTGAGAGTAAACATAGTTGTGTACTCGATTTGACTTTGGCTCCTTTGTGAGCTAGGGTTTTCTTAATTTGTCACCTCTGCCAAACAATTGCGAAAGGTGAATTAAATTTTTAGCTTTAAGTCTTTAATATTGAATTTCATATTGACATTTGTTGCTCAAAGATATTTCAAATTTTGCATTTAGATTAAGATTCAATCTAAGTTAATTTATTTTTAAATTATAATCATATTTTGATTGAAATATCCCCTCCGATTAAAATTTTCATTTAACAAAACCATCATCAGGGTGGTTTATTATTTTACTCAGATCTATTGTTATTAATTTAGTAATAGAGAAACATATCTACTGTCGTATGATAAAATTAACTTCTCAGATGTTTTATCTGGTTAAAAATATTATAATAACATCATCAAATTTTTAGGTTTTGTCAACCCGGACCCGATCCTAAAACCAGAATTAACCCATGCACCTCTGAATTTAAGCATTGATAGTGTCGGGGATGTGGGTTTTGGGATATTTGTAGTATCCGTTCATTCATTTACATCCAACTTGCACATTTATTTCATTTAAACAACTATACATGCTTCAAGATATTTGAAATTTAATTTAAGAAATTCCATAAAATGCTTGTAAATATTTTCATTTTAAACTTTGCATGAGTTTTAAAATATCATGTTAGAATAATGAGTTGCATTCTAACGAATGTAATATTCCACCATTTAAGTGGTTTACACACATCTCAATGCGATAGGATAGAATATAGAGTTATCTTGTAATATGTGTAAGTATTTCAATTATTTGAAAGCTCTCGTAAGCTTTGAAGCACTTAGATAAGGCATATGATTACTTCAAAATATATGTAAGCACTCATTCTTTTATTAGCCTTCGATCGGGAGAGGGCATGGGAGATAGACGGAGTCTTGTGCGGCTGCTACTCGATCGGATCCACCAAAGTGAGTAAGAGAGGTAGGCTTGCGGGAGAGGGGGAGTTCATTCGACCATGAGGGAAGAGTCGAATGAATTGCGGCTTCCAATGAATGAATAGGAGTCACCCCCTTAGGGTTAGGTCTTATAGGCATTTATAGGTTTTTTTAAATCTTATTTAACTAATTAATTAACCCTAATTTGAAATCTTATGAAGATGTTATTAGATAATTAATATATATTGATTAAAAGTTATTTTGATGCTCTGGACAAAATGATGTGGTCCGTTTTTCCGAGGCCATTTGGTTCACTTTGGTGTCGAATCGGGGTCATTTGAGATTGCACATCGCTTTCGATCACATTCATGTAGACTTGAATTGAGTCGGACAATCTTGATTTGGTTTCAACATTTTGACTGATTGTGAACGGAGGTCATTTGGGCAACATCACGGCTTTTCAACCTTGATATACATGTCGGTCGATGAACTTATTTCTTGATCGATCGATCGTCGAATTATCTAAGATGCATATTCTGATCAATTTTGATGTCCTGAACATGATGGCAGAGTTCGTTCATCGATGGGAGGTCTTTTCGACTAATTTTTAGCACCGTCGAGGGCATTTCAACTTCGATTTGTGCACTGAAGCTCATCAAATTCACCTTGTGAGCTCGACTTAACTTATGGTGCATGCATGGAGGTCAATAAATGCCCCCAAAAAATATGATTCACGCATAGAGTGAGTCATGTTTGTTAAAACTTGACCCTTTGGGCTGGCATTGGGTCTTGGATCACTTCAGCTTTCAACTTCCATGGGTTCACTTGAGCTTCTTCCACCATCTACTCGCTTGATGGGTTTCGAAAGTCTCTTTCTTTTGTGTCTTCCTGCTTTCCTCAACCCTAGCTTCATGTTTGATTTGGTTTGATGAAGGAATTAGTTTGTTTGCTTTGAGTTTTGAAATTCCTTCTACCCTAGCTTTAAGCTTGACGAACTTGATGAAGGATTGACCTAATTTATCCATATTGACTTGTCAGGAAGTGTATGTATGCCCTAAGTCCTATGCTTGCTACTTTTAATGGACTCATTGAATGGTGCATATAGTTGACTCAGCCTTCTGGCTCATATTAGGCCAATGTTGAGTTATCAGTCTAGCACTGTGTGCTTTAACAGACTCAATAACCATGAAATTCCTTTAATTCAGCCATTGCCTTTATGTGAACTATGAAAACTTCCTCTTTATTGTGCTTTACTTTTAGACTTGATGAAGGAATTGGCTTTGATTTGTGCTTTATGCTTGATCGATCATTTGAAAAGAGTTTGGAATATCACCTTGTAGCGAATAGATTGATTTGAGGCATTAAGAGAGTTTCCTCAGATTGTCTTGGTCCGTCGATCAAGCGAAAAGTTCTCTTGGATTTTGGTTACTAGTCACTAAGTTGGATCTGTTTAAGATTGAACAACTATCATCATTGGATTATTGATGAGTAGGGGCTCTTTCACTGCAGCCTTTTCTTGTGGCTTATTGAGTGAGGAGAGCGTCAGCAACTCAGCCATTTGATGGGCTTATTGAGTCTGACCTTTAGAACTACTCAAGTTTTTGACTTAAGCTATGATGGATTGGTGGTCTTGTCATTAGATTGAAGAATGGAGGCTCTTTTACTATGGCCTTTTCTTGCAGCCTGTTGAGTGAGGAGCACGTCAGCAACTCGATCACTTATGGGCTTGTTGAGTTTGACCTTTAGAACCCATCCGTGTTCTAGACTTGAAAATGTAGAGGTTGATATTTTTCCAACTTCATTGATTGAAGCTTCCAAAATTAGGATTTCATCTGACTTGATCTTTGACATTTGATGAATCTTTGAGGGGAACTTTTGACATTTAAGATTATCTTTTTATGTATTGAAGAAGATTCTTTTCGTTTTTGTAAGACCTACAACTTTAACAATAATAGTTATAGATATATTCGAGGATCTCGACATAAAGCTTGATGTCAACCTGAATACATATGCAAGAAGCTCTCCTATTTCACAGGATATGATTGAACAGCTTTGATTTATAAAAACTAAAAAAATGCTCCCTGTCTAATAGGGGGATTCCAAACTAGTTTAGAAATGTATTACAAAGTTTAAACTTCTTTAGTATCAATAAATGGAGCTCATTCTAATTATTGTACATATATTTATCTAAGGATTTTAGCATGAAGCACGATGTTAACTTAGTGAAATATATAAAAATGTCCCCTGTCTAATAGGGGGAGGCTTTCGCAGTAACTTGAAAATGCTTCTCATTTTACAAGAAAATCTTCAAATGATATTACATATGTATTTGATATGAAAGCCTTTACTAGTGGAAGATTCATTTAAGTATTTCTATACTTATCCATAGTTAGTTGATATTTCTTGAGATATTGATTGTTGATTAGTGGCATCGTTGACCATTCTTATCAATAAAAGGTAGGCTCCTCTTTCCTACACCTTTTCTATGACGTAAGGACCTTCCCAATTAGTTTCAAATTTACCACTAATCTTGTAATGAGGGATGATTGCCCTTCTCAGCACCAGAACTAATTCACCTTTCTAGAATATCCAAGGATCTACTGAACTATTGAATGTTTTAGACATCCTCGCTCTATAAATTTCTAAACTTTGTTGAGCTTGGAGTCTAACTCCATCAAGCGCAAACTCTTCCATTCGTGGGTGAGCATTCTCATCTTGAGTAAGATTGAATTGGATAGCTCAAGTGATGACAACTCAACTTAGTGCGACTTCAACTCAAATGTTAGAGCATAAGGAGTGGCTTTGGTTGGCATTTTATAAGTTGTTATGTATGCCCAGAGTGCTTCCATCATTTTAGTGTGCCACTCTCTTTTATTCTTCATGAGAATCTTTTTTGAGCGACTTTATCAATGTCGTTGAGCCTCGCTAAACCATTGGCCCTTGGATTATAGATTGATGAATACCGCCAATCAATTTTATGCCGATCAGTAAATCTGTATATCTTTGCACTCTTGAAAGCTGGACCATTGTTTGAAATGATTGGTCATGGCACTCCGAATCTATAGACAACATTATTGGTGAAGAAGTCAATGACTCGATCAGCATTGATTTCCTTAAATGGAGTTGCCTTGGGAGAAAAGTCGGTAGGTAGAATGAATCGATGTCCCACTAATGATGGAAGATCAATCGGTCCACGTATATCTGTGCCCCAACTTTCAAACAATCAGGACACTATTGTTAGGTGTAGAGGATTCAGAGGTTGATGAATGAGATCCCCATGGACTTGGCATTCGTGACATTTTCTGGCATGATTTATGCAGTCTTTCACCATTGAAGGCCAATAGTATCCCATCCTCTTAATTTTTGTTGGCCATTTTAGGACCTGACTGGTGCGCACCATAGAGTCCTTCATAAATTTCATACATTACTCTGTTGGCTTCATCTGTCCCTATGCATCACAGCCACATTTGCTCAAAAAATCTATAGTACAATGTGCCATTGACATAAGAATATCATAAGATTCTTTTTGTAATTTGCATGGCTAGTGATTTATTGCTCGACAATTTGCTTTCCTTGAAATAATTGATGAAGAGTTATCTCTAATCATCTGGCTCTTCCACTATGAAAGCTTCACATGATTTGTTTGGAGTGCTTTTGAGTTTTTCTATCTCTTGTACTTGTCATTATTTAGAAAGTGAGGAGCAATTTGAATTACTTCCTGCTGGCTTGAGTTTGATGTCCCCTCTATCTGTGGGGAATATGGATTTACTGGTTGCAGAACTTAACGAGTGGACACTTCCATCAACACATCATCATTGTCCGTGTTTGCCATCTCTTTTGCTGGCTTGGCCAGGTAATCTACTTTACTATTCTTCAATTGAGAAACTTGAGCTAGTTTAATATTTGAGATTTGCTTCATGAGCTCAAGCACTCACTTATAATAATATACTAATTCAAGCTTGTTAATCTTATAGAGACCCAACACTTGGTTGATTACCAATTGAGAGTCTCCAAAGATTCTTAAATTTGGAATGCCAATAATAATAGCTTCTTCAAGACCTACCTCCAATGCCTCGTATTCAGCTTCATTATTGGTTCTTAGCTGAGTCAGCCTATATGAACTTCTCATTATGCCACCTTCCGGTGTTATGACGATGAGGCCAACGCCAGCTCTTACTTTTGGTAGATTTGGGGCTAGCAGACTTAATAAATGATGCACCATCAAAATACATTTCCCATATCTACAATTCCTCCCTTTCATGAATTAGCAAGATCTGTTCATTGGGTAAATCATCATTGACTACTGAATTTGTTGGAATAGCATGTGTGAGAAAATTTGCTAGTATTTGCCTCTAATAGCTTTCGAGATACATATGTAATATCAAGCTATAATAGAACCGCATCATGCCAAATGACACAATCGGTCTTGTCAGAACTTCATGAATTAATCTTTGATATGAGTGTTATCTTATGTGACAACATGTAATGTCGAAGCTTCTGGGCGGTAAAGATCAGTACAAGATAGTGTTTCTCGATCGAAGAGTACTTTGCCTCAACTCCAATCAATCTTTGACTGATATAGTACTATGAATTTTCCTTGCCTTCTTCATTGTGCCATGCCAACAATGCTCCAAGGGATTATTATAATGCATTTGTATACAAAATAAGAGGCTTTCCTGGGATTGATGCCGTCAAGATTGGTGGATTCAACAGGTATCTTTGATGCTGTCGAATGCTTCTTGACACTCATTGTCTCATTTAAATAGTACATTCTTCTTCATCAATTTAGTAAATGGTTGACATCTACTCCACAAATTTAATATAAAGCATCAGATGAATGCCAAATGTCCCTACATAGAACGAAGCTGATGAAGATTCTTCAGCGATGGCATATTCACTATCACTTTGATTTTATTAGAGTTGATCTCAATTCCTCTATGTCGCATCACGTAGCAAAGGAACTTTCTAGATGAAACCCTGAATGCACATTTGAGAGGGTTCATCTTGAGATCGTACTGCCTAATTCTTTTGAAGACCATCCTCAGGTCACCCAAATGATCTCTTCGATCTATGCTCTTGATGATGAGGTCATCCATGTAGCATTCTACTTTCTGATGAATCAACTCATTGAAGATGCATGTCATGGCCCTTTGATATGTAGCTTTAGCATTCTTCAATCCAAAGGGCATGACTATGTAGCATTATATACCAATTGGCATCCTAAATGATGTGTGCTTCTTATCTTCAAGAGCCATCTTGATTTGATTGTATCCCGATGATCCATCCATAAATGAGAACATGTCATAGTTGGAAGTATTGCCTACTAGTAGTTATTTGGAAGATAATCTTGGGCATGCTTTGTTGGATCTCAAAATCATTGCAGTCTGGTTTGACCATTTTTCTTTCTCACTGGAACATTGGCTATCCAATTTGCATACTTTTCTTCTCGAATAAAAGCCTTCGATCAACTTTTTAGTTTCTATAATTATTCTTCAATGTCTCTCATTCACCTAGGAGTTTGCTTAGGCATTGCATCGATTTAATGGCAAGTTTATGAACTACAACCTCGAGATAAGCCTAGCATTTCAAAGTATGTCCAAGCAAAGCGTCTTTGAATTCACATAGCGAGCTTTCATTTCTTTGACCTTTTATCGAGGCTGGAATGTTGGGTGAGGGTCATCCTCTGTTCTTAAGTTAATTTCCTTCAACTCATCCATGGTAGTTGATTGTCCACCATCTTCATGCTCTTGGGTTAGCTTAGGTCTACTTCTCATGGTGAGATAAATCTCATAAAGATTATCTTGATTTTCAATTTCAGCATTAATCTCTTTTTCTGTTACCGTATAATAGGTTTTTCTTTGATGGTGTTTATGTCAAATGTATCCAAGACCTTTAGATGATTGATTATCTCACTTTCACGAGGTCTATGGACTTTTATACCCAGGGCATCAAAGAAGTGGGCTCTCCATTTATCTATTCAATATCAACTCAATTTGAGCATCATCTTTTGAATCCTTGGAAGATAATATTTTGGCATTCTTATGAGAACCATATCATCAGATTCATCAAATTGCATGAGCCAATCAAAATCCTTGTGATAGCACTCCTCAGACTTGTAAAATGAAATTCCACGTTCATTACTTCCAGGCAAAGGAGGCATATAGAAAGTCTTTAACTCTTCAACAATGTGGACTTCACGTGGAGTGATTTCTTTGAAGTGTTGAAAAGAAAATTGCATGATCACTAATGATTCCTCTGATATCAATAGGTCTACTGTCCTTCTTGAAAAGATACACTAAACTTTACTTTCATAAGTAGGTTCATAATCAAATTCAAAATCTGAGTATTCGATAATTTTATTTTCTTTCACCAGAGACTTGTTTACTCCTTGGGTCACGAAGGATCATCCTCTTCTTCTTATGTCACGCCAGATGAGGAACTAGCCTTTTCAACTTATGTGATGCATTAGCTACTTTAGGAAGAGTCAACACTTTCTTTCTTCCTTTTTCCTTCTTCACTTCTTTGCTTTTGTAGCCTTTGAGGTAGAAGCTTTGGATGGTTGAGGCTTGGGCTACCTCAATAATAGTATTTCCATCTTCATAGATTTTAGCTTCATGGAATTCAAATTATGTTCTTCCTTGCCTCTTATGTATTTCATGCATTGGTGCAAAGTAGATGGGACCATTCCATACTCATGTAACCAGGGTGCCCCAACAAGGCCCTGAACGAGGTGTCAGCATCAATGACATGGAATTTGGCTTCTGTGTGAAGTTCTCCGAATCTTAGTGGCAAGGTAAAAGATGACATCTTTTGCCCTTTTCATTGAAGCGTGGATCATCAATTTGTCCCATCCTAGATGCTGAACATCAAGGGACAATCCTCTCAATGTCTTCAGACTCATGAGATTAACGGATGAACCTGGATCAATTAGAATTTGATTGATTATGACACCATCGCACTCTGCAGAGATATATGGCAGTCAATTGCATTATGATGTCCCGAGCATAAGATCTTCCTTAGAGAAGGTGATCGTCGGAAGGTCTTGAGAGTGTAATACTTCAATACACCGGTGAAGCGCTTCATATTTCTCCATTCTTAAGAGCCTAAATTAAGGTTTCATGGAGATCCTGTGACATTAGGAGGGCTTCATACACACTCAATTATGTAGGGATCTTCCTCAAGTGTGACAAGATGTTGTAATCAATTCCTTTATCCATGTTAGACTTCTTCTTTGGATCTTTGGGAATGATATTTTCATTAACTTCTATGTTCTTGTCATTGCCTTTATTTGGCATTCATTTCTTCTGTGATGACAGCAACACCTTGCCACTTCTTAATTGTACTGAGGCTGCTCTATCTTGCTCAGATTCTTTTAAAGATGTCACCTCTTCAAAACCACTATTTATGTGATGGGATGGAGGCTTTAGAATCACTCCCAATTTTATGCCTTACATCAATGGTGATATTGAAGACTCTGACTCATCTTTCTCTGGAAAGCACAAGTCTTCTTTTGAGCTATCTTCCATTTGCTTCACCATCAGGCAAGGCTTGAATGCCACATTATTGGTGGTTCTTCTTCTTGTATTATCTCAAAGAAGTAGATTCTATTAGGGAGTATCCAAGGATGTTGAGATAACCCAACAGACTTCTCCGGAAAAAGATTCTTCATCATCATCTCCTTCATCATTTGTTTCAATGATTTGGAGTCCTGACATGAAATCAGCAAGCTTAATTGGTTATCTTGTTGGTTGTTGATATTCTTCAAGATTATTAATAATCTTTTGGGTGGTAGATTTCTTCTTTATCTTCTTTTGTTTGGCTGGCCTTTTGGGAGTTTTTGGCAAACTCTGAATAGGTTATTTCTCAGGAGGAACACCAATCACCTTGGACCTTTGAAGAGCAGAACCTTTTGATGTAGATCCTACTTTTAGTTATATCTTGGTTCAAGCGGTGATTTTCACTTGACACCGAACACCTTCTAATTGCTTCAGCATCTTCATAATTTTCTTTGAGACCGCAATCTCCCATTTTTCATTCTCAACTGTCTTTTCTTTTGCTTTATCTTTCTGTGGGAGCATGGAAGATGACGTAACCACCCTCATAGATTTTTTCTTTGGGTGAATCAGAACATCGTTGGATAGAGTGAATTCACTTCTTCTTTATTTTCTTTTTATCCAGTCCTTGAATACATAGCAATCTTCTATAGGGTGGCTAAGTACCCGATGATATGGACAGTAATTTGGGTTGTCAATTCATCCTAACTCTTTAGGTCTTTTACATTCTAGAAACTCCAACCCTGCCTTGAGTGCTTGCCGAAATAGTTTGGCCATGCTTTCCCTTTTGAATGAATATTCCTTGTTCATCTTCTCCTTAAGAGATGGACGTATTTGATCATCATCTCCTAATGATTTCCTTGGGCTATCACCACTATCCGAGAAAGTTTTGGGCTTGTCATTGCCTCCAAGAACTAACCTCAATTGAGAATTGAAGGTTTATTTAACTTTCTCTTCAAAATAGATAGGTTGTTTTCCCTTATCTATATTATAAGTTGCCCTCCTTCCTCTATTTGAATCATATGAAGCAGTGTGAGATTCACTCCTCCTTGATTCTGGGAACTTCCCTTTCTTTGTTTTGTCTGGATGACCTTCAATTTTAGAAAGATTCAACTTTTCAAATTTGACCACCCGATCAAGTAGTTCTTGAAAGGTGGTGATGGAAGCCATGCATAAATAGGGTACCATTTTATCATCAATGTTGCCCATTAGTAGCTGAATTGCATGTTCCTCTTCCAGCTGTTATTCACACTTCATGCTCATGTTGCCAAGTTATGTATTTAGTAACTGAGTCATCCTTCTTTCTCTTCTCCAAGGCAAGGTCAGCTATTATGGTCTTTCTAACTACACTAGTAAATCTTTTGATAAACATTGCCTCCAGCTCGATGAATGTCTTAACTAAGTTATTTGGCAACTCTACGTACCACTCAAAAGTAGTTGAAGTTAAGCTAATGAGCTGGAACAACGGTGTCATTACGATTACCACAAGTTGCTTTGAATTGTGCTAAGTGATGCTTGGGGTTACCGTTACCATCAAATGAATGGAATTTTGGCACTGTGTAACATTTAAGATACGATACCTGGTCATATTCTGCAGGATATGGGCGACCTATTCACCAGTTTTTCACCTGTTTTGCAGCTATGACATCTTTAATCTTTTCACTTATAATAGTTTCAAGTTGTACAACAATCACTGGCTCGGATGTGCTCAGTATTTGTTGGAGAATGGGTGGAGCAGTCAATTGATTGACTTCATTTCTACCATTATGAGCACTTTGTGCTCCAAAGGTTTGTGGTGCTTGCTGGTGGATTGATAGGTGCGGTGTTGGTTGTTTGATGATTGACAAGAAAGAACTAATTAGCCGACCTTTGTGGCAATGTTCTGCATCATTTGCATCATGAGATTCATCACATCATGATTCATCTTTAATTGATTTTCGGTTGAGAGATCTCCTTATCTTTAGCCTTCATCACGCCGCATTTGCCTCACACTCGAGCAAGTGTAGCGAGATCGATGAATGGCGTGTTATCTTCTTCTTACGGTTCCTCTTCTTGCTCATCACTTGAGGAGGAACTAAAGGTTCTACTTCCATTTGAGCGATAATGGTCCTTCATTGTGGATAGGTGTGTGCCTCCATGGCCTGATCGATCTATCGTACATCGAGATGGTTCTCCATGTGTTGTACCATATACACCACATCTACCCCATGATATCTTCTTCATCTTCCTCTATTCTTCTTGTAGTCTTATCTCGATTGACATCTCCATCGATTTTTAAGCTCGAGTGTGGGTGACGTCTCCTCAATTGGAGGCTATGATCAAAATCGAGGGAAGATCGTTTAGGTTGGTGATGGGATTCCTTGCTAGATTCTCCAGGGTGTCGACCACCATGAGCCTCATTGAATATAACATTCTTTTAAGAACCCATTCTATTGGGTCACGTCTATCTCAGATCTCCGGATGTCGTCGGATGTTCTTGGGGCTTTGGCCTCCATACTTATTTTTCCTTCTACTGGGACCTTTTGATAGCGGATTACTGAACACGTGGTTCAGGTGTCACGCCCCGATGTTCATCGTGTAGGGCTTGTTTGTAATGCTCTTGAGTTCTTACTACCTTTGATGCTAGCTTTTGCAGTGGAGCATTGTTGACTTCTCTAATAATTTGTCTTTGATATCTCTTCTTCATAAGGCCTTATTCTTTTACAACTTTTAGCACCTTGTGCACTCTAGAGGATAGAGTCTCACTATGCCTCCTTTGTGGGGTTGGAGTTTTGGTACCGTTGCTCCCATAATGATTATTTAATATCACAAGTAGAGTTATTCCTTTTCACCCACGTGAGATTTTCAAATTTCTTGTGGGTGGGAACACTCGCTTTGGTTCCACATTAATTGTTTAATAGAGGGCGGTGAGAGCACTTGGGCCTGCAACTCGGCATTTCTTCTTCTCCTTTGTCTTCTAGTTAGCTTTCCTCCAGATGAGGAAGCTTCAACATCATGTTGGCCTTATGCAAAGGGCAACATCGGTAGGAATGTAACGTTCGAATGCACTACTGAAATTGTTTGCCCAGTCATCATTCTCTTCATGGCTAGGGCTTCAGTGTGTCCCAACTTTTCAAATATAGAGGCTCTCTTTCGAGGGACCTCAACAGTAGTAGCGACTTAAGTTTTAATGGATTTGGCATGCTGCATGAGCTGATATGCAAGTTATGCATGATTTTCTCGTACAGTCCTAGCAGTAGTTTGAGCAGTGATCATTGAAATCTATGCTACCAAATTGTATAGTAGCTCCAGTGTCCTCGGTGTTGATGACAACATTAGCCAGATGAATGTTGGCTCTGCGGCCTAGCTGCACAATGAAGGGTGTTCTGAAGATCTATCTACGAAATAAAAGATGGGAATTAGTAATTAGTAATTGATATATCATCCAACACTTTCATGATGCAGAGATATAACAGAAAAAATATGATAAAATATGAAAATAAGTTATGAATAAGAAAAGATTTTCAAAACTTTAGAATTATGTTCATTATAAAAATAATTTTAAGTTTTGACTAATTTAACTTTATAAATAACTTTAAGTTTTCATTTTACTATACTCCATTACTATCATAGCTTTGATTACTAGCCAAAGATGGAGAAACCTATCCCAAAGCATAAATCATGGGCTCCAAAATTTACCGACCTCACGATGAAGAGAGTGATTTAAAGTGTCGTGTAATTTTCGAAGGCGGTGAAATAGTATATAAGACACTACTAGATATTTCACCCTCATTTTGTGAGGGACTTTTAGATCAGTTCCGGGTTTCCTATAGGCACAAGCACCTATATTTAATTACCCCTCTCAGTGCTAAGAGAGAACTTTTGATTTGGCTAGTCATTAGGTCGCTTAGTGCGTAGCGAATAATAACAGCATGTGGAGTTTTAAAATTTAGATTTATGAAATTCATTATATTTAACTTAAAGAGAATGGTTGGGGAACGATGATGTGCCCATCTAGATCCCATGGTTTCATCATCCGGGTTATCGCGTCCTAGTCAAGAGTAAGAAGAGTAGTAACCAACCGACCGAATGATCCTTATCAGCAACACATGGGTTACATTGTCCAAGAAATCCTTGTAGACCTGGGGTGGTGTTTGTCTCAGGAGACAAGCTTAAGTCTACCTTAGCTGACAGAGAGCTTTTTGCCCAATCAAGTATACCCTATGGTTCACAACTCAAAGGGTAGAGCCATTGGGGAGCACATGGGATATATTCGTGACCGTGATATAGTGGGGTCATTTGGGGACAACCACTCGGCCAGAGGACTCTGGTGGTAACTACATCATGTGGAGCCTGCTGGCCAAGCGACTCAGTCAGAGAACACGGTCCACATCCTTGATGACATGAGATTGTTTGAGAGTAAACATAGTTGCATACTTGATTTGACTTTGGCTTCTTTGTGAGCTAAGGTTTTCATAATTTGTCACCTCCGACAAATAATTGTGGAAGGTGAATTGAATTTTTAGCTTTAAGTCTTTAATATTGAATTTCACTTAGACATTTATAGCTCAATGATATTTCAAATTCTGCATTTAGATTAAGATTCAATCTAAGTTAATTTGTTTTGAAATTATGATCATATTTTGATTGAAATATCCCCTCCAATTAAAATTTTTATTTAACAAAGCTATTATCAGGGTGGTTTATTGTTTCGCTACTTCAGATCCTATCAACTCTATTAATTTAGTAATAGAGGATCAGATCTACTGTCATCTGACAAAATTAATTTCTCAGTTGTTTTATCTAGTTGAAAATATTATAAAAACATCATTGGATTTTTAGGTTTTGTTAACCCGGACCCGGTCCTAAGACCAAACCGAGAATCAACATGCACTTCCAAACACTTGAATTTAAGTTTCAAAGATAATGCGGTTCTATATAGATTTTGGGATATTTGTAGTATCCTCATTTTCATTTTACACCCAACTTGCACATTTATTTCATTTAAACAACCATACATGCTTCAAGAAATTTAAAATTGAATTTAAGAAATTCCTCAAAATGGTGTAAATATTTTCATTTTAAACTTTACATGTGTTTTAAAACATCATGTTCAAATACTAAGTTGCATTCTAACGAAAGCAATATTCCACCATTTAAGTGGTTTACACATGTCTCAATGCGATAGGATCAAATATAGAGTTATCTTGTAATACATGTAAGTATTTCAATTATTTGAAAGCTCTCATAAGCTTTGAAGCACTTGGATAAGGCATATGATTACTTCAAAACATATGTAAGCACTCATTCTTTTGTTCAAGCTTTCATATGTATTTCAAGACATCTAAATTGAGAGGATGATTGCCTTAGCATATGCACAAATATTTGCCTATTCTAAAACACTTTGAGTCTTCATTCACTTGAATTAAAGTGATGATGTTCGCCTCGAAGTGCATGTCAAAGTATTTTTTTTAAAGTCTTTCGCATATGCATCAATGTGGTGTAATTGTATTTGAGTATATCTCATAGTATAAGAAAACATCATTATTGCTATATTGAAGCTTGCAAATTTAAATTAAGTGAAATATCACACATGCATAAAGTTTGCCTCATTTGAATGTTTTGCGAGTATCGAGAGGCATTTAGACTGGATGGAATGAAAATAATACTGTGAATATGCACAATGAATCAGTTCATTTGGGTACTTGGCATGAATCTCAAAGCTATAGACTATTTCATGATATAGGTTCTCTTCCCTCTTTTTTTTTTGATATTTCCATGAAATAATGAAATGATTGATATTTGAATGTTTGCATGTGCATCAAAAGCATTTGGATTAGATGAGAGATGTATCTTTGTAATAGATGTAAAGATCATCCAAAATCCTTCATTTTCACAGCTCACCAATCATGAGTTTCTTTAATTGGGTTATCTTATAATTCAATGAATCATATTGATTCCATGTCCAGAATTTACCATATCTTTCCTACTTCTCATTACATAAAATTTAGTTGAGTGGCTTTATTATAATTCAAGATCAATTATCAGCTGTGGAATACTACCACCATTCAATCATTCTCTCTTTCTCTTTGAATTTCCTTATGAGAGTTATTATGAATTTAATGCGTTCAAGACAATTATGTTCGCAATTCAAGCTTAATTTTGACTTTTCAATCATTCCTTATAAGTTCAGCTAATGCTCATAGATTTTATTTTAATTTTATTTTGAATTTTCATATCTTAAATTTTAATTTATAGTGATTCATTCATTCAAGTACTTCATTTTTCTTAGTTTAAAGCAAACCCGGCCATCCTCGCATAGTGGGGTCATGGGCTTCGCTGCTACAAAGCGCATATGAGTGGTATAAACCATGGCCTAAGTCTTCATTTTTCCTACCACTATAAAGAGAGTGTATAGGTTACCAGCCTAAAAGAAATCATATAAATTTCCCCATCGTGTCGCAAGTGTCACCTATGAGTTTTCCCATCGGCTACAAAGAGCGCACGGTTCACCACGGATGCATCAATTGGGATTTAGGTGCATTTAAGATTGAGCATTTTATACTTTTACATAAGAGTTGATGATAGCGGCTTAAGTATTCATTTTTCCTACCACACAACAAAGAGTGTGTATAGGTTACCTGCCCAAAAGCAATCATGTAAATTTCCAAGTGCGTCGACAAGTTTTCTGTTATAAGGAGCATATAGTTCCTTCAGATCAAATGCCTCACATACAACATTTTAGAAGATCTAAAATCTCATAATGTCTATTCCATTTTGCAATGGTATAATGGCCAAAAGAGCATTTGGTGGCAAAAATTAATGTCATCTAACTTAAAATACATTGTAAATAGCAAGAGAAACCACCTTAGATCACTAGGTAATGTAATAAGGTTTACCAGATTACACAATATAAACACTCTTTCCCTTCTATTTTGCTTTAGCAGAATCAATTAACCATTTGGAGGATGAAACATCACAAATAAAGTGCAACTAGATTTAGTGAGTGATGGAAGGGGATGAAAGGGAAATATAAAAATAAAAAGAGAGATTTTGTGAGGAGGTTGGCCTGAATTTTGACAAGTGGAGGATGAAATTTGGTTTCTATAGCACAAAGAGAAGTGATCCTATAAATAAATGGGATGTACTTCTCTTAGCTAAGCTAGAAACAAAGTAAGGGCTGAAAGGAAAGCTTTATGTGGGCTGAAGAATGAGGTGAAGTTGATGATGGGAAAAGGAAAACTGGAGGAGGGGGTAGGATGTGGAGATCCACTACTTTGTGTGAGTGCAGAATGCAAGGAAATGGGATGAGGGAGGAAGAGAGAGAGAGTGAGAGGAGGGCAACATGTTGTGATGACTTACTTGAGTCGGTAGGGTAGATGAACTGTGAGAGAGGCTTGTTGTCGTGCGGCCTGGATTGCGAAGGAGAAAAGGGAAGGGAAGCTCTCCTTTGTTTGCTCACGATGCATGGATAGGGCCCTTTAGGAATGAAGAGCTACAAAGAAGATGGATGAACAGAGGATTTCTGTCTACTACGGCCTTCGATTGGGAGAGGGCATGGGAGATAGACGAGTCAGGCTCGCTGCTGGATCCACCAAAGTGAGTGAGAGAGGAAGGATTACAGGAGAGGGGGAGTTCATTCAACCGTTAGGGAAGAGTCGAATGAATTGCGGCTATCAATAGAATGAATAGGAGGCGTCACCTTAGGGTTAGGTCTTATAGGCATTTATAGGTTTTATTTTATTTCATTAGCCTAATTAATTAACCCTAATTTAAAATCTTGAGATGAAGTTATTATATAATTAATATATATATTGATTTATAGTTATTTTGATGTTTTACACAACAAAGATAGTCCGCTTCATGATCGAGAGCTTTTAGTTCACATCGGTCGAATCGAGGTCAATTTCACTCCAAATTTATGCATCATCG
>CM038224.1:121177491-121323721 GCA_021442155.1 Cymbidium sinense | reverse complement strand
CTAAGTTATAAAGAAGGAAAGGAAGAGAACTCTTTCCTTCCCAAATCATTAAGTAATTTCTAAGGTAAGTTCACATTTTAATTTCATTTAGGTGAATATTTTGATTAAAATTTTTAATTAATCCTAAGTTTAGATCAACTCTAAGCAAACCTATCCAAAAGAAAGGCATTTAAGATTAAGGAAAATGAATCAAAATTCACATAACACACATTACTTCAATTCTTTCCCAACATATATAACATGCATATGGATGGACCCTAAACATATCTATACATGCAAATGAGAATAGTTAACACACTTTATGATGCATGCTAAGTACTTCATTTAGGAAAATTTAGAAGTTGAATATGCATGATTTTTCTTAATTAGAAAAGTTTTCCTTATCCAAAATTTCACATACATGCATGAAAGTAAGAAAGGCATAAGTGAGTGCCATTGTTAACTAGAGGTGTAAGGTACAAGACCTACTTAGGGCTACTTAAAGCCTCACAACCTCGGGTTGTCTAGACTAATATACCACTTTCCTTAACATGTATGTAAAAGAAATGAAATGGAGAAGGAATATGCAAAAGTCATTTAATAGTTTCATTTTTGTTTATGCAATTTATTCATGCAAGTATAGGCAACCCTTCTAAAGTGAGAGCATAGGGATGAATAGGGTATAGAATTAGGTAAGTGTTGGGTTCTTTTCAAATGGACCCTACATCTTACCAACTCCTATTCAAAATTATGCTAACATAAGAAAGAAAGGAAAGGCTACACTAAACATGACTTTATAATTCATCACATGCAAGCTAATAATTAAGATATGAATAGTACACTTTCGATTTGATATTTCATTTATAAGTTTTGAAAATATTTTGGATTTAGTATTGATAATAGCTCATATTTTACTTTAGCCAACACATGCACATTTGACATAAAGTAAGCACTTTCATTTTAAAACTTTGAAAACATAAAATTATGGATGCATGAATCACATGGCATACAATTTAACACGTTGGGAAAGATATAAAGTAATGAAAGCATGTAAACAAACTCACTTTACTTAAATCCTAAAGACATTCTTAAAGAATAAGAAAATTTAGAATAAATCAAAGTGAATTTCAAAATGATTTTTGTTTAGTTTGAAGTTTAATTTAATTTTAAAAAGGTGACATGAGTTTGCTATTCCTAACCCATTCCCACATGTGTTTTGTATTTTGGTTTAATTTTAAATAATTAAATCCATTTTAAGTGTTGATTAGGTTAGAATATGAATTAAGTAATTAGCTTAATTACCTACACCACCTTAGAAAAATTAATTAAGTAATTATGAGCCAATGAGATGACATAAAACCCACATGTTATTTAAATTTGCAATGCACCTAATACTGAAAGGGCCTAATGTAATTTGGCTTACAATTAAAACTTAATTAAGCTAAGGCTTAAGTACTTTTAAAACACCCCTTCACACTTATGAAAGAGGTTTTAATTTTCTTAATTAGGCTTAGGCTATTAAACACCTAAGCATCTACCCAAGGTAGATTAATTAAGTTGGAACTTTTAGAATTTTGAAAATTGTTTAAAGGGATAATTAATGTATTAACCTTAATTAAGAGGGGATTAAGGAAAGAAAAGGGGGTTTAGGGGGAATAGGGGAAATGCCCCAAAATTATTTCATAAAACCCCTACTCAGATCTAACTTTAATCAAATTTAATCAGGGTAAATCCACTAATTATTCCTTATTACTTAATTACATGAAGAGGGTAATTAAGGAATGAGCAACAATTTTTCAATTAAGGCCTCAATAAATCTCAAGAAAATTAGGAGGCAGGTCATCCCCAAAATGAACCCTAAAATTTGAGATCAATTGGTGACTTAATTAGAGAGTAATTAGCTAATTAACATTCCAAAGAAACCCAAATTCAGAAAGGAGAATTCAAAATCTATTGAAAACATTTTTAAAATATTCTAGATGGAATTGTTTATCCATAGCATTTTTCCTTATATTTTTCTAATTTTTTCCATGAGGAGTTATGAATTTTGAAGTTATCTGAATTAATTAGGAATTAGTAATAATCCCTAATCCTTCCTAATGTAATCCACGTGGCGACGTGTGGCGTTTTCGCTTTACACACATGCAGCTACCATATCACATAAATGCGCTTTTATCCTTAGCCGTCCGATCAAAGATCGAACGGCTGAGGATACACCTACGATTTTAAAAGGAGAATTAATTTCTAAAATATGCCTAATAATCTTAGCCGTCCATCTAAAATGCACGGATGGATGGCTGAGATGGGCTGAGTTCTTCCCTGAGGACCAATGTGAACCGTCCATGATCCAAGGGGAGATCCGAGCCGGATCTTGCATAGATTCATTCAAGACTCAACCCACACCATCTAAAGGACTAGAGCCAATCCAATGGTGGATTTCACATGCAATGAAAATTCCTTTCACAAAGGACCAATACCTATCAATCTAAGTGGTCAGAAAATCACTAACCTCACTGGAGGTGATCACCAGCATTCGGATGAGGTAGCTTCTAGTGGAGACAAGCCTTGTTGAAGTTCCTAGGTCTTGAGGTTGAGTGGATGAATGGGTGGATCAACTCCTCTTGATCTCCCTTGCGCTTTGATTGAATTGAACTCTCCTTGCCTCTAAACTTCGAGAAAGCTTGGGCCAATTTGACTTAGCTCTAGATCATGTGTGCAAGAGGAATTGGAAGGAGATTAAGTGTGGAGAAAATTCACTATTGGATCAAGCTCCCTATTTTATGCAATGCAAAAAGAAAGATTCAAATCCTCTCTAGGGGCCATGGGAAAGCTATCGATGTTTGCTAACTCTCTCTCAATCGATCAAGAGTGCATCAAAATTTTAGTGGATTAGGGGGAGTATATCTCCCCTATGGCAATCGACCAATGAGCTTGCCATTTTGATCCAATTGACACTATGGAGTGGGATGTTTCGGTTGTTAGATCAATGCACATGGTTTGGCTAGAGGTGGAATGCTAACTCCCATGTGCATCAAATTGAGCTTGGGGAGTTTGAAAATTAATTTTGCCATAGTGGTGGGGTTTGGTCCATGGGCCAAATGGGTTGACCCAAACCCATTGGGTGCACCACTCATCACTAAGTCCCCTTGAGCTTTTAGGAGAGCCTCAAGTGATTGAGATGAGTGTATGACCAAAATACCCATAGGCTAGGCCAAAATTTGTTCTATGGCCTAGGGGTAAAATGATCATTTTGTTATTTTTTTCAATTTGGGTAAGTTTGGTATATTGAGAAAATAGGTTAGGACAAGTTTCAATGGATTTGAAATCCATTTGATAGGTTTTCATGTTGACCCATTTAGGTCAAAATGGGTCAAGTTGGGTCAATAGGTCAAATTGGGTCAAACCAAGGGTCGTCAAGTTCATATGACCATTTGAAATATTTTGGTGCCTTTGGTTTGGTTCAATTTGGTATAGATTTGGTTTTGGCTCATATGACTCATTTAGGTCAAAAATGGGTCAAGTTGACCTATTTGACCCATTTGACCTATTTGGGTTAGGTCAAGGGTAGTTTTAGGTTAGGTTAGTCATATGGAGTGGATTGGTATCTTTGTTCCCAATCAATCTAGGTTAGGTTCACTTTTGGCTCAACATGACCCCTTTAAGTCATGTTGGGTCTAAGGTCAATTGGGGTTGGGTCTAGTTGGCCAATTGAGGCTTTGGTCGTTCCACAAGTGATTTGGAATGGACTTGATCCATTGGTTTCAATCAATTTTGCTTGGATCAAGTTTTGACACATTTTGACCCTTTAGGTCAACATGGGTCAACTTGACCAATTGGGCTAGGTTTGGTTCAAATGTTGGCTTGGTCAAGTTCAAACATAAGTCATGAGTGAATTTAGATCGATGGTTTCAATCAATTTAGCATATGGTGGATTTTGGCTATGTTGGTTTCATTTTAGATTAAGTGTTGACTTGGTCAACCCTTAGGTTTGACTCAATTTGATTGATTGATCATCCCATAATGATTGTTGATCATGATGAGAGGGATATATGAGTTTGGTTCAATCCAATTTGGGTAGGATCAAAAGTTGGCTAATGGTACTTTAGGTCACTTTGGGTCAAGTGAGCCTAAGTGGGTCAAATGGCTTGGTCAAAGCTTGATTTGGAGTTGATTGATCTTGTATATGGACCTATGGTTGAAATATAAATCCATTTACAAGAGGTTTGAAGTCAAATGGATTTTGATCCATTTGAAAATTTTATATTCAAAGGAAGAATATGAAGGGTTTGATTTTTGATTTGGGTTTTAATTGTTTGATTGAGGTTTGGATTTATATATGAGCTCATGATTGTAGGATTGATTGAACCATAGAGAAAATCAAGAGTTTGGCTTGATTTGAATGTGATTTGGCTAAGTTCAAGATTTTGGCTTGAAAGGCTTATATTTGATTTTGAGTAGATTTGAGTTTGATTTTGAAATTGGTTTTGATTGTTTGAATTTATATTTCATTTATATATGTGAATATAAATGAGAATATAAATTGATCATGAGAAAATTTCAAGAATTTGAAAGAGTTTAATCATGATTTGGGTTAAATCCATTAATGGGAATTTAAAGGATTTAAGAGGTTTTTAACTTGAAATTTGAAGATTTGATTGATGTATATTTCATTTATATATGATAACATAAATGAGAATACAAATAAAAGAAAATCATAGTTTGATGTTTGATCAAAGATGGAAATCCATTAATAGGAAATTAAGAAGAATTTCAAGCATTTTAAATTTGGATGTTGAGAGAGTTATATTTATATTTCAAATGAGAATATAAATAGGCATATAAATAAGATTTGGATCACATGGATTTGAATAGTTTGATCAAACTTTGGAGTTGATTTTGGATAGTCCTTTAATGGAAAATTAAAGGGTTGGAAATTTCATGATTTTGAATTTTGAATTTGATTTGATGGTTTGAATTTATTTTTTATAAATATGAATATAAATGAAAATATAAATGGATCAGAAAATCTCAAGATTTGAATAGGTTTGAATCATGATTTTGGCTAAGTCTTTAAGAAAGGGTTAAACATAGAAAATTTGAACTTTGGAATTTTGATGAATTTTGATCATGGGTTTATAAATCATGGATCATCATGGAATTGAATAATGGAATTGATTTGGAGTTTGACTTGAAGAATGGTTTAAGCTAAAGGGTGAGATTTTCCCCAACACCCCACAGGGCATGACCTATTCACATGGCTAAGTCTTCCCGGGAGTGTCCACCATCACTAGATGTGTCTTAAGACTAAGGAACTCTTAAAGTCTAGAGGAATCCTAAGCTAAGATGGAGGTGTTGAGCTCATTCTAAATGAAAATCAATAGGCATTATTTGGATGTTGTTTAGACACCTTTTCTAGCCCCTTTAATTGAGAATTTATCAAATGCATTCTCCTTTTTCAGTAAATCGAGATAGGTCTAGGATAAGCTTCTTCTCTTTGATACCTCAACCAACAAGGTTGATAAACAAACTAAATAAACAATAATTAATTGTGGATTAGAATTCAAGCCCCCAAAGGGCCTTAAGCATCCTATCTTTTTCAACAAACTCCCATAGAATTTCTGACTATATCAGTTAATCCTCACATACCTTTCAATCATCAAATACCAAATACTCTTTAAGATAAGACTCTGCATTATTTCTACCATGGCTTGCAAATAGGCATCTAGGTTTTTGTTTGCCCCAATCGATCACCCAGTGGTCTTTTAGTGGAAGATGTGAGTCCTCAGCTTCTTCTCTCAAATTGATCATTATAAACCAAAAGGCACTCCTTTGGTTAGTTCTCCCATCGTGAATGTATTAATAAAATAGGTCTCGATATAAGCTCCCTCAATGTGATCCATCATAAATAAATCTATCAAAACTAAAAATAAATTAATCTTGACTATCTTTGAGTTTTAAGTCCCCAAGCATTCACTCAATAGTCAACCTAGTGGGTTCAATCCATTGCCTTGCCGTCACCCTAGTAGTTCTTGTTCTAGAAGATGTGAGTCCTATGCTTTCTTCTTAAGACATCATTGCAAACCGAAAGGCATCCCCTTCGATAGTCCCCACCTGGTTAGTAAGACTCCCTTTGGATTGGTAAATCTAAATTAGGTCTAGGCCTCCATGGCCCTGCAGTCCAATCCATCAAAATTGGATCCATCATAATCAAAACAAATCTAAACAAATTAATCTTGACTATCTTTGGAGTGAAAGTCCCCACAATCAATATCGATCAGTTTATCCATTGCCTTCCAATGGTCTTTTCTACTTGGGAAGATGTGTAAATACTTTCTCTTCCTAGTGATCATCCTTTTCTCCTCTATGTGTTTAGTAAGACTACCCTTTGAATTGTAAATGAGTTTCACTCCATCCCCTGTGGTGGTCAAAACCAACACAATTCAAGATCCAAAATCTAAAATTGAAACAAATTCAACCCCTCCTCCGTGGGAAATAATTAATCAATCCAAATCATTCTCCTAATATTTCCCTCCCCATCTAAAATTCTAATCCCTCTCATTCACCTTTCCTCCTTGTAGATGACTTGAACTTGCCTCCCTGGAAGTTCACTTTTCCATCCAGTAGTCAAAATAAATATCAAACAACAAATTTAAATTCAACCTCTTCCCTGGAACTTAATTAAACTCAAATTTCTCCCTTCAAATCAAATTAAACCTCTCATCCCATGACTTGAACAGCTTCCCAGTGGAAGGTTCACATACTCTATCCCTAGTGGATTCTCCTTTCTCTCTTATGTCTTTGACATAGAGTCATTGCTAAGCTCACCTAGGTTAGTAGACCATTTCGTTAGTGCTTGTGATCATTAGTGTTGTTGATCATTTGGTCAACACCAATACGTTGTCACCACACCTACGCCCTTTGTTGACCTCATTTTTTGATGAGTTCTCAACCCCTCCATCTTAGACATAGGACTTCTTTTAGACTTTAAGAGTTCTTTAATTTTAAGACACATCTAGTGATTAGGTGGACACTCAACCCAGCCAGAGACTTAAAAGAATTAGCCATAGGAATAGGTCATATGTCTTGGAAAATTTGCCTACCCTATAGCTTGAATCAAATTCTCTCTTCTTTCCTCCAAGTCAAACTTAAATCAACTCCAACTTAATTGATTTCCTCCAAATCCAAATCAATCCCATATAATTGAAACCCATGATTGAAACTAATGATTGAAGCTTATGATTGAAATTCCAAGTTCAAAATCTTCCCTAGTCCTTTGATCCCTCCTAGGACTTAGCTTAAATCAAGTTCAAACCAATTCAAATTCAAGAAATTTTCTCACAATCCATTTATATTCTCATTTATATATATAAATGAAATATAAATTCAAATCAATCACACTAAATCCAAAATTCAAATCCAAATCAAGAAATCTTTCTAAGTCTTTTATTTCCCTCTTAAGGACTTAGCTAAATCAAATTCAAATCACTTCAAATTCATGAAATTTTCTTATGACCCATTTATATTTTCATTTATATTCAAATATATAAATGAAATATAAATTCAAACAACCAAAACCAACACCAAAAATCAAACTCAAATTCAACCAAAATCTAACCTAAGCCTTTCAAGTCAACATCTTGAACTTAGCCAAATCAATTTCAAATCAAGCCAAACTCTTGATTTTTCTTATGATTCAATCAATCCTTCAATCATGAATCCAAATATAAACACAAACTTCAATCATCAAACCAAAACTCAATTCAAAAATCAAACCTAAGTCAAACTCATGTTCACCCCTTGAACTTGAAATTGTCAAATGAATCAAAACCCATTTGACTTCAAACCACTTAAAAATGGATTTATATTTCAATCATAAGTCCATATGTGAGTTCAATCAAACTCAAATCAAGCTTTGACCAAGCCATTTGACCTACTTAGGCTCACTTGATCCAAAGTGACTTAAAGTACCCTTATGAGCCAAATTCTAATCCTAACCAAATTGGATTGAACTAAGCCCACCTAAGCCTCTCATCATGATCAACAATCATCATGAGATGATCAATCACTCAAATTAGGTCAAACCAAGTCAAACCTAAAGATTGACCAAGTCAACACTTAGAAACCCAAGCATAGACAAAATCCACCATAGGCCAAATTGATTGATTGAAACCATTAATCAAAACTCATTCATGATCAATGTTTGAACTTGACCAACTCAACATTTGAGCCTAACCTAGCCCAATTGGCCACTTGACCCAAGTTGACCCAACTTGACCTAAAAAGTCAAATGTGTCAAAACTTGATCTAAGCCAAATTGATTGAAACCAATGGATCAAGTTCATTCCAAAATGATTGTTGAACTTGACCAAAGCCTCAATTGATTGGACCCAAACCTAGCCCAATTGACCATAAACCCAATTTGACCTAAAAGGTAAAATCGAGCCAAACTCAAATATAAACCAAATTGATTAGAAACAAAGATACCAATCCATTTCAAATGTCCAACCAAACATGAACCAACCCATCCTAACAAATAGGTCAAATGGGTCAATTTGGTCAACTTGACCCATTTGACCTAAATGAACTCAATTGAACCAAAACCAAATATAAACCAAATTGAATCAAACCAAAACCACCAAAATATTTCAAATGGTCATATGAACTTGACCCAATCCTTGGTTTGGCCCAATTTGACCAATTTGTCAAGTTGACCCACTTTGACCTAAATGGGTCAACATGAGTCAAATCATATCAAACCAACTCTAAATCCCTTGAAACTTGCCCCAACCTATTCTTCAAACATATTCAAATTGAATCCCAAGCCAAATGACCATTATACCCCTAGGCCATAAGGTAAATTTTGGCCAAATCCACTTGGAATTTGGTCAAATCCTCTTCATGACCACTTGGCACTCTCTTAGTGGACCAAGTGACACTATTGAGTGTGGTGCACCTAACCCAATGGGTTTGGTCATAGCCTAAGGTCAAAATCTTGCATGAAATTGGCCACATGGAATCCCTCCTCCACTTGATTTGATCACATGGGAGCTCCACTACTCCACTCCTTAGGCCAAATGCAAGGACACCTCAGCCTAACAAACCCATTCATGGAGCTCAATTGGATCAAAATGGAGATAAGGCTTGGTCATCCATTGCTCTAGGGAGATATACTCCCCCCTAATTTCACCTGAAAATTCATTCAATCTATTTGATTGAAGCATAGGAACTCAGAGCCATAGCTAGTGTTCCCAAGCTTCCTAGAGTGAGTTAGAATTCCCATCTTCTGATTTTCCTAGGCAGTGGGGAGCTTCATTGAAATTCAATCTCACCCCACACTCAAAACCACTCCAATTCCTTTGCAAGCTTCATGGGGAACTCAATCAATTCACCCAAGCTTTCCCAAGCTCAAGGTAAGAGGTGCTACTTCAAAGCTCAAGTGAAGGTGGGTTGGCCTCTAGAAGGATCTACCCAATCTCAACACCTCCAAACAGCAAGCTTCATCTCCACTGACAAGCTTCTCCAAGGGAATCGGCGCTGATAGCCTCCGGGTAAGCCATTAAGCTCAATCTAGCTATGGTTGGTCCTTTGTGAAGTGAAGTCTCATCTCATGAAATTCTAGCCTTTAAATGTGATCTTCATTGCATGATGATGGTGTGGGTTGAATTTTTTTAATGAAACTCGGATCTTCCTTAGAAGATGGATGGTGTCCATCTCCGCAAGGAAGATCAAGGGTGAATCACGAGCCATCCATCAGTGCATTTTGGATGGACGACTGCGATTAAAACATGTAGATCCCCATTTAATCCCTTTAGAACCAATATCCATCTCAATCTCTTGATGACGGATGAGAGAAAGTATTTATTGCGCTGATGTGACAAAAATATCAATCCCATCGCGCCTCCACATGGCGATGGGATTAATATATAATTAGGGATTTAAATGACTTAATTAATCAAGGAAACTTCAAAAATTCATATCTAAGTGTAGAAAAATTGCATGTGAAAGATAATTGAATGTAGAATATTATAAAATTGATTTTGATGAATTTTGAATAGTGTTATCTTCTAAATTTGGGTTTTATTGGGAATTTAATTACCCTCTTTATTAATTAATATCTCAAACTTCATGTATATTTAGTGGGATGACTTGCCTCCCTAATTTTCTTGGGATTTATTAATGGTTTAATTAAGTAGTTCTTTGGTTTTCCTAATTGCTCTCTAATTAATTTATTAAATTAATTAGTGGTTTGATTTGATTGAGTTGATTAGGTTTGTTTAAATGAGTAGGAGGTTTAGAAATAATTTTGGGATATTTTCCTTAGCTATTCCTTAAACCCCTCTTTCTTCCTTAATCCAAGTTTAATTAAGGATTAACCCACTAATTACCTACCTAATTTAATTTAATAAAATCTAAAATTTAACTTCCATCTTGGGTATATGCTTAGGTGTTTAATAACTTAAGTACATTAAGAAAATCAAAATCCAATTCACATGTGTGAAAGGGGTTATGAAAGTACTTAACTTAAACCCCTTAGCTTAATTAATCATTAATCATGAGTCAAATGCATCGCTTTTCTTCTTAGGTGCATTGTTGATTTAAATTCCTTGTGTGGTTTTATGTCATATCATTAGCTCATAATTATTTGATTAAGCATGCTGGTGTAGGGTAATTAGCACACTTAATTCTAACCTAAATAAAGTATAAAAATCACTTAATGATCCTAAGAACAAACCAAATTAACTCATATGTGGGGAAATGGGTTAGGACCAGCAAAATTCTTTCACATTTCCCAAATCAAACATAAAACAAATTCAAAACAAAAATCACATTAAACAAACTTTGATTCACTTTGAACTTTCTTATTTCATAAGATTATCTTTAGAATTAATTAGGGTGAATGAATTTACATTCATCACTTTATTTCTTTCTTAGCATGCTAAATGTTATGTCATATAAAATTGCATTCATACCTTTTAAAAATAAAATTTAAAAATAAAATGTTTTCTTTATGTCAAATTGCATGTTTTGGCTAAAGTAAAAAAAATATGAATGACTATTCACTACTAAATACAAAACTATTTTCAAAATCTATAAATCAAACACCTAAAACTAAAGTGTGCTACTTACAATTATTTATAAGCTTGCATGTGGATATAAATATGAAGATGTGCATAGTGTGGTTTTCCTTCTCTTTTCTTTTAGCATAGTTTTGAATAGATTTGGCAAAATATATAGTTCATTTGAAAAGACACAACTTTGCCTAACCCCATTCTATCCATTCATATCTATTACTTAAGGACATCCACACTTGTACATATAAATTGCATAAACAAAATAAACAAACAATAAATTTTGCATCTTTCTTTTTCCATTCATTTCTTTTTGTACATGTGTTTGTATTTAAGAGAAAGTGGTATATTAGTGACAACCCGGGTTTTGAGGCTTTAAGTAGCCCTAAGTGGTCTTTGCCTTACACCCTTGCTAACAATGGTACTCATGCCTTTCATATATATATATATATATATATATATATATATATATATATATATATATATATATATATATATATATATATATATATATATATATATCATGTGTATATATATATATATAATAAGAAATCCTCTTTTACTTAATGAAAATCATGCATCACAAAGCATCCCAATTTTCTTAAGTAATATTTCTTGGCATTCATCATAAAGTATGCTAAACATTTCCATTTGTATGTATAGATATGCTTAGATTCATTCATATGCATGTTATACATGTTGGGAAAGAAATGAAGTGATGTGTGTGTTTTGTGATATTAGTTCACTTTACTTAATCTTAAAATGCCTTTCTTTTGAATAGGTTGGTTTAGGGAAAATCTAAACTTAGGATTAATTAAAACACATAATAAAATATTCACTAAATAAAATAAAATATGTCAACTTTAGAAATTATAGGGAAGGAAAGAGAAGTTTCTCTTCTCTTTTCCCTCTCTTTATAATTTAGTAATTAATTAGGATTCACTTAAACCAAAATAAATCACCAAATAAAATCACCCAAATCAACTAAACACTTAAATGGAACCACCCATCTAAGTTGAACATCTTCACACTTAGAAAATAAAATCATAGCTAAGCACACCACAAATCTTTTAAGCACACACATTAGACTAAGTCACCACTTTTAGTCCTATGTTAGGTGGTGCATGGTTTTATTTTTATTTTGTGATGTAATATTTTAGTCAGATGTTAGGGTATCTATGTAGAATGAATGGTAGGACGATCTAATCTATTATCATTATCTTCTGGGATTGTGCTTAAGGCGTAATAAATAAAAATATAAATGCTTTTGTTGTGTGCTTATACCCCAAGCATAATCCAATACTTGGTTACCCATGTGTGGGGGTACTAAGTCCAATATATTTGGGATTTGTATGGTTTGTTTAGCTAATCTTTGTTTTACAGTGTTAGTTAGATTTACTTTTCCTTTTCATGTAAATTCTTTAGATTTTGGAATGATTGTTATGGGGATTAAGATGAGCATTGGTCATAAGATTACATCTTATGTACCATGTGAAGCCTTTGAACAACCACCTTCCATCAAAGAAGGAACCAAAAAGAATGAAGAAAGAAGAAAGAAGAAATGAAGAAATGAAGACCCCATAACATGAATTTCCTTACTTGATTGTAAATTAATTCATTTGTAATCAGTTGTATAAGGGTAGAGCTCATATTATTTTTGGGTTTGTGGTGGTATTTGGCCTTTTATTCTTTTGCATTAGCTTTATAAAATGTTTGATGTTTTGCTTAGCTTGTGCATTTAGATGACATATTTTCCTAGTTTCTTCCTTACTTTGATGTATGGCCTCGATGATGATTAGGCTCTTAGGGAAAATAAATCTTCTACTAAATTAATCAACTCAAAATTAAAATAAACAACTCATAACCTCACCTAAAGCTTAAGTTAAAATCAAGATAAAAGAATTAGCAACCCCTTAGCTGGATGAGTATTTCTTTTTATAACATCATGCATAAAAAGCATATTATTTCACTCTTGATTGGAGGGCTTCCACCTTTTTCAGAGAACTTGGCTTGACCTATGAGAGCCAAAGTGGAAACACACCTCCCCTTCTCACTGATTTTGGCCCATAATCTTATTTCTCATGCATTAGGCATATGAATCCTATAAGCCTGAGTCAAATGATTGTCCAAAAATAAAAGTAAAATGTAATATCTTTTGCATTAGATCTAGGTCATTTTCATGCCCTTACATGATCTTCTTAGGAGTGAGTTTAAGGACTTAGTTTCTAAAATAAATAATAGCCCTGATATCTTGCATAAAGCATATGACTTGCCTACATGAATTTAAAAAAATGGGAGGAGTTAGTTGGCCATGTGGTTGTAAGTCCAAATGTGGTTTATCCTCTTCTTGTGGAGGTAAACCAAATACCCATTTTTCATTTTAGATTTAGGTGCTTTTGGCCCTCACAAAAGCTCCCTAGATTTAGGTTTTGAGGTTGCTTCTCCCCTTTGCGGGCCATAAGTATAAATCCTCACCTCTTAGGCATTTCCATAATAACCTTGTTGTGGAATTATAAACTAAACTTCTAATAAAAATTCAACTCAAATAAATAATTCAATTTCAAAAAAAAGCCCAACCATAGTATAGTTTGGGATGTTTATTAGGCTTAGTATCCTAAACATCCCCTCATCTTCATTTGGCTTGATAAGAACTCCCTCCTCTTGATCGATCCCACTTGATTTGCTAAAAATAAAAATCAATTGATAGCCTACCTTTGAAATCTTTGGAGACAATGATCATTTAATGAGTATTAGGAATCCTTCCTTAGATGTAATTAACTATGGGGCTTGCCTGTAACTTAATGAACCCATTTAAAATAAACCCTACTTTACTTTTCCATATAAAGAGAAAGAATCTAGTACATAGCATATCATTGGTCCTTATTTAGGTGATTAGGTCCATTATAGGTGGTGACTTCTATCTTTCTCAATGTCATACGATCACCCTCAATAAGAATATCGTGGATCTATGTGGTGTCCAAATATGCATAAAGAGTATATTTATCTTCATTTTATTTGCATAGATTGAAGATGGAAGTATACATCTTAGAAATAATATTTCACCAGATCTTTCTCGATGTGATATAATATTATAATCTATCTTTTTCTTGATTTAGGCTTTAGTTTAGGATTTTAGGAATGATATCTTCATTGACTTCAATTTGTTTGCCTTTGTCTTTATTTGTATTTTCCTTCTTTGATGAAGGTGGTAAGACTTTATCACTTCTCAACAGAACTTGAATCACCTTATCTTGATTCTTACAAGAGGTAGTTTCTTCAAATTCATTTCTTATTCTAGAGGATTGACCAAAAGGGCTACTATACTTTTCAACTTCATACATTTCATGCGATGATATCGATGAGTCGACTCTTCTCAGAAAATATAAATCTTCATCTAAAGCTTACCTTCTTGTTGAGTCATTAAACAAAATTCAGATGTTAACTCCTTGCTCTTCTTGCCTTCGATAAAAATTGATTTGGTTGAGTGTTTGACTACCCTTGTCATTTTAGTAATGGCGATCTTAGAACATCGATATCACATAAATGATTATATCTCTCTTACAAGATTCACCATTATCTTCTTCATTCGATTCAATAATGCTGAGGTTTAGGCATAAAGTCACTAAATGGTTGTCTTGTCGTCTGGTGATACTCCTTTAAATTATTAATGATCTTTTGAGTTGTAGTTCTCTTCTTGATCTTCTTTTTTTTAGTCGCTTCTTTGACTTTATGTGGCATGCATTTCGCTCCTCATGTGTGTGATGAAGCCTTATCAAAATGCAATTAAGAAGCCCAAATATTTGGTTTAGGCATCTCTCTTAAGTCCAATGTAAGTTCAAGTGGTGATTTCCACTTAACACTAGGGACACCTTTTAACTGCTTCAGCATTTTCATTATCTTTTTGGAGACTACTATTTCCCATTCTTCAGTCTGAACTAATTTCTCCTTCTTTTTCTCTTTGATGGATGATATGGAATAGGACATAATAATCCTTGTAGACTCTCTTTTAGGGTTGACGAGAACACAGTCGGATAATACTTCCTTTCTAGCCAATCCTTGAAGACATAACAATCTTCTATAGGATGATTGATCATCCGATGATAGGGACAGTAATTTTGATTATTGACTTGATCAACTTCTTTAGGCCTTTTAATTTCTGGTAATTGTAGACTTTTGCTTGAAATAATTTAGCCACTCCTTCTAAAGGAATAATCTTTGTTCATCTTTTCCTTAAGAGATGGCTGCATCCGCTCATCATCTCTTGTTGCTTATTTTGGATGCTCCCACCACTTGGAAAAGTCTGAGGTTTATCATTGCCTCCCAATACAAATTTTGGCTGTGGATTAGAATAGACATGCTTTTTTCCTTATCATCATTGTGCATTGGCTGTTTTCCTTTATCCACATTATATCACCATTTGAGCTATTGACTATATAAACGACTTCCACTTCCATAGTGTCTTCTTCATTATCCTCCTTCTTGCATTACATGAATTTCTAATCACAAGTGGATCTCGTTCAATGCGGAACAAACACTTCTTCCATTAAAGGACTACGATCAAAGTCAACCTTCTCTTATGGGGGTAAATCTGATCGATGATGGGATCCCCTAGAGGATTCTCTAAGGTGTCGACCATCATGTCTTTCATCAGTGATATCCTTTCTTTTGGGTATCCACTTCTGATAAGTTATTTTTGAGGTGGATTTTTGAATATGTGTATTAGATGTCACACCTCTTCCATTCTTCCAAGTTTCATCACGGGGCCTTGGCCTCCATATTTTCTTATCCTTTCATCGGGACTTTCAATAGCGGATTCTTGGACATACAGCCTGAGTGTCACACTTCGATGCTCACCATGTGAAGCATACTGGGCTCGATGACTAGTTATCAGAAGATATGGCAACCTCCTTGGAGGAGCTTCAATATTTCAATTAGCATAGGCCTCTGAGATTTTCTTTTCATCAAGCCTCTGGCTTACTTTAAGAACGTGTGTGTATGTTTCACCTATCTCCTCCGTGGTGATGGAGCTTGACATTATTGGGTCCAAAGACTATTTTACTTCACCATTAGAGCTATTCCTTTTACCCTTTATCAAAGTTGTTATGGGTAGGAATGCTCATTTCTGGTAGTATTTGTTCACTAGGTTGTTCAAAGGGGATCTGCTAAGCTCAAGCATTTCTTCTTCTTCTATCTTCTGGTTAATTTTCTTCTGATGAGGAAGCTTCATGATCATGCTTTCGGTACAAAGGTTCAATCGGTAGCAGTTGTACCATGAGGCATTAAAGACACAGTTTTAATAATTTTTTTTTCATCACGGGGCTGATTGACCTTTTAAAACTAAGTTCTCTATCGGAGAACTCCTTAGCAATGGTCACAAACTGAGCGGCTAGTGGTAGAGCTTGTGACTTGAGGCCTTCCAGCATGGCCTCGGATGAGTGTAACACGGGTGGGTACTTCAAGAGTTGATGATAGTCGGGAAATTCAAGCTACCAAATTGAATAGTAGCTCCAACATCTCTATGATGACATCGGCGATGTTCACACTACACACTAGGAAAGTGAAAAGAGTGCTGTAGATCCATTGCAAAAGTAAAAGATGGGGATTAGTAATTAGTAATTATCATTTCATCATCATTTCAATATCAAAATGCAGAGGTTCTAACAAAAAATAATAATGTAATAAAGATATACTCTACATAATAATTCATTCGACATGGAGCCTCATACATTAGTAATTTGAATTTATTATACATTTAAATCACCATTTTTTGTTTTGAATTTTCAAAAATTTTGTTGCTACTATAGCACATATATAATTAACCAAAGATGGAAAGAGAATCTTGTCCCAAGCGAAGGCACCAAAAATCTGTGGGCTCCAAAAATTCGCCACCGACCTCTCGACAAATTGATTGAAGAGAGTGTGATTTGAGATGTTGTAATTTTCAGAAGGTAGATGGAATAGTAGATAAGACACTACCCAGATATTTTGCCCTCATTTTGTGAGGACTTTAGATCTGGTTCCAAGTTTCCTATAAGTGCAAGCCCCTATAGTTAATTACCTCTCCCAATAAGAGAGAGAGAACTTTGGATTAAGGCTATTAAATCACTAAATGCGTATGTAGAGTTTTAGAATTTAATATTATGAAACTCATCATTATTAGCTTAAAGTGGATGGTTGGGGAATGATGATGTGCGATCTAGATCCCATGGTTCATATCATCTCTATCATGGTCCCTATCTACTTAATGAGGAGGTAGTTGACCCAACCACCAAGGATCCTTATCGAACACATGGGTTATGTCATCCAAGAAATCCTTGACTGAGTGGTGTTTGTCTAAGGAGACAATTTTAAGTCTACCTTAATATTTTCCTATCATATGTACCTATGATTCACAACTCAAAGGGCGATCCATTGGGAGTATGGGCTACGTCATGATCGTAATATAATGGAGCCTTGCCAAACCACCCAACTGAGGACTTTGGTCTAATCGCTTCATCTACATGACCAAGCCACGCAATGTGAGGACACCACCACATCCTGAGATTGGTTGAGAGTGAACATAGCATTTGGCATTGGCTCCTTTGTGAGCTAGAGTTTTTTTAATTTGTCACCTCCGACAAACAGTTATGGAAGGTGGATAGATTGATTTTTACTTTAAGCTTTTTATGATTGAATTTCATTAAAATGATTTTAGATTGATACTTTAATTTGAGTTAATTTGATTTGAAATTAGAATCATATTTTGATGGAAGTATCCTCCTTGAAATCACCATTCAACATAGCCATCATTGGGTAGTTAATTGATTGACTCAATATACTTGAGAACTTTAGATCCTCAACTCTTTAGCTCTAACAGGATGAGATCTAGTCACATGTAATTAGCTTCTGATATTTTACTAAGTTGAAATTCTTATAATAGATTTTAGGTTTTGTTAACCGCACCCTAAGACTAAACGGTAGCAACCCATGCACATCCTCAAACACTTGAATTTAAGCATTTAGTGTCAGCCCATGCGTATTTATAGCTTAGATAGTTTCATATAATTAATGAAATCATTGATTTTGAAAATCATAATTAGAATGAAATTCCTTAATTTTTTTTATTGAAGGAAGCCCTGATTTTTTATAGATTTTGATTTAGTATCCTTCTATCTGCTTGTACAAAAGAGTTGTAGACCTGGGTGAATTTTTCATTAATTTAAAAGCTTGCCTATATCTTTCAATGCTTAAGTTAAGCTATTAAAAATATCATGTTATTATATTTGCAAGCTCACGTAAAATTGAAATGCTTGAATATTGTATTTACTTGAAAGTGAATGTAAAGAGTTCACTTTATTTAAGTATTTACACATATCTTGAAGCTATAAATTCAAACGACAATTTAATTTATTATTTTACATGAAAATTCAATCCCTCATAGATACTTTAGTGAATCAATGGAGTGTAATATTCAAGTTGATTCCTCCTCTTTTGAAGGTTCCTCA
Organism: Cymbidium sinense; assembly: GCA_021442155.1. NCBI lineage: Eukaryota > Viridiplantae > Streptophyta > Magnoliopsida > Asparagales > Orchidaceae > Cymbidium > Cymbidium sinense. Next base: position 121,305,189 of record CM038224.1, on the reverse strand, counting down.
TTTAACTTGTTTCTTATTTTCATAAATAAGGCTATGGATTTCACATTTTATGAAACATCCTTAAACATCTCAATCTCACAAATAAATCAACCCATATTATGAATATAGACATCTTTTCTCTTTCCAATTCAACCTTCAACTCCATAGAATTCCTCCATGAAAATGTTTGTTTTCAATTAGTACTACAAAAAAACTTCAAGTGCTTGAATTGAAGTTAGTTATGTTATGATGTATATAGAAAACTTATTCAAACTCCTACATTCATCTCCCCACCTTTTCTTTTGTGAGAGTGGGTCCTTCATTACTCCCACTAATTTCTAAATAAGGCCAAGAGGGGTCTTACATTTCATTCCATTTGCTTGAGGAGTTGGAGTGTTTGAAAGAGAAGGGTTAATTTTTTTAGCGGGCTTTCAACTCCACTTAGATAAATTTTGTAAGTGCTTTTCACCTCTTTTTTTATTTAATGTTTTACTTTTGCATTCGTTGTATGTTCTTTTCCCTCCCTCTTTTTCTTCTTCTTGTTATTTGAATTTAGCTTTAGGTTTCCTTGCTTAGTGTTCTTAAGTTGGATCTTTTTATTCTCCTTTTTTTTCAAGTCAAAAGATTTGACAAAATTTTGGCAAAGATTTGACTAGGGGAGTGACTAACAGATGTTGCTTACAAGATTTCTAATGAGCATAGGAAATGTCTTGCAACAGAGTCAATTTTTCATCTCATTGCGCCCTAATGAGCACGACAAGACCTTCGAACCTACAAAGAAACAAGCATATACATATATACATCCACATCACACATGTTCAGACTTATTTTTCTACAAGTAAATGATCAAGGATAAGGAAGGTGGAGATGAAAACTAAGAGAAGAACCCACCTAATGAGGTGTTCTTCTCCAGGCAAAGGGAAAGGTCGAAGGGAAATGGAAAGGAGATGAGAAATGAAAAGAAGAACCCACTAATGGCTCTCAAAAGCAAAAAAAGCAATTGGAAAGGGCGATGTCAGAAACCAAGAGAAGAACTTGCCTAATGATGGTGTTCCTCTCCAGTTGCGGCAAAGAGAAATTTTGGTTTTGGTTTTGAGAGGGAAAGAGAGAAGAGGAAATGGATTGAGAGGGGGAAAGGAGAGTTTGGCCAAGTGAAGATGAGGGAAAGAGGGATTTGCTAGGTAGTAGTCTGAGGGAATTGTTCCCTGTGAAGAGTTCAAGGAATTATTCGGGAGAGTTCACCACTATGACAAGAATAGAGGAAACATGAGAGGGAGATCCAAGTCAAGTGGAGCGTGTTCAATCAGAAAGCAAAGATGAGGGGGATGAGGGTCAGCTCAAAGAAAATGAACAGAAGAAGTAGAGGATGGGAGTAGGAGGATTTTTATGGTTTCTGTGATTGAGGGGAATACTCATTTTAATGAGAGAGGAAGCTTCACCTTCAGTTTAGATGAGGGAAAATCAAAGAGAAGGGAGAGTCTTGTCTGGTTTGAAGGAGAAATCGAGAGCCTGTTTGAACAAGGGAGAATTGAGAGGGCTGGGAGTGGCGAGGATCATGCGAAGGGGGGAGATCCTGAAGCTCATAATGATTGGAAGAGGGAAGCGCCGTGAAGGAGGAAGAGCTGGGTCGCCTACATGAGGATAGAGCGAGCCAATAACTCATTGAGAATTTGGGTAATTTATGGATTTAGTGGTTAAATTGATTTTAAATTAATTTTCTAAGTGTTTAATTGTGGAATTTTTTTATATATATATTTTGTATTATATATATATATATATATATATATATATATATATATATATATATATATATATATATATATATATATATATATATATATATATATATATATATATATATATATATATATATATCAATATATATATTCAAGGTTATTAATAATGTTCAAATGCAACGGATGTTCACAATCGATTTGGTTCAAGTCTTGTTAAATTGAGTCTATTTCACCTCAAAATGCGCATTATCATTTTTGACCACTCGATGTTCACTCAGACTCATCAGAATTGAGTGAGAATAGTCTTACTTGATAGATTTTGATATTTTGAGGCTAACAACATAATTAATTTTGTGAACGGAGGTCGTTTGATTTACGTTGGTGCCTCAGACTTTGATATGCGTTCAGGCATGTTGATGACTTGATCGTTTGATCGGTTGATCCTCAAGTTGTGAAATATTTATACTCTAAATAGTTTCACCATTCTGATATAGTCCATTCATCAATCGGAGGTCATTTGGGTTGATTGGCATGTCGACATTTCATTGATTTTGCATGTCACTTCTAATCATTTGACATTTGCACAAACTCAATTTGAGCATGGATAGTCAGTTTGGTAGTTTTGATATTTTAAAGCTAATGGTGTAATCAATTTATGAACAAAGACTGTTTGGACATCATCGTAGCTTCTCAACTTTGATATGTGTGTCAGTACATTGATGGCTTGATCGCTTGCTTGATTGATCTTTAGATTATGCAATATTTATATTTTAACCAATTTTGATATTCTGAATGTGATGGTGAAGTCCGTTCATTGATTGAGGTTGTTTGACCATTTTGATGACGTGTATGAGCCCCAATTTATGCACTACTCAAGTCCGTCAATTGACTTGTGGGCTTGACTCAACTTATGGCACATATATGGAGGTCAACAGTTTGTCACATCAAGCCATAATTGGGATTTAATCTGTAGATGTTGAGCTCATTCACTAGTTGATCCTTTTTTTATTACAAGACAAGGAGTTTAGAACAAATAATTAGCTAGGCTTCTATGTGCAAAACACACAAGAATGCATGAAGAGAAGAGAGAGGCGAAAAGGAAGGCTTGGCTTTAGCTTATGATGCAAATAGGAAGAGGGATTGAATGAGGAGTTTTAGCCAATAGGAGAATGAAAAGTCAAATCACTCTGGATTTGGTTGGAATGGAGGTGAGGAAGGGGTTTGTGAACAAGTAGATGGGATCATGGGAGGGTCTGTTTGGCTAGAAGGAGCATTCTTAACAAGATATTCAGCTTAGCAAACAAAAATGTTAACTTAAGAACATTATTTCCATGGCTCAGCTGGCTCACGGATTTCAAGTTTGGAATCCATGGGGTTTTAAGATTCTGAAGTTCCATTAAGAGAACCTTCTTATCCTCTTATTAACCAACGCTCTTTTGGCTTGGAACCATAAACTTCCCCACCTAGTATGAGTTTCGAGATTGAATAAGAGACCCATCTTTTTTTTTGGTCGGTATCTTTGCATGTTTTCCTCCAATGTGTAACCTTGACTTGATTCATTCCTTGAAAATTGAATCGAAGAAGAATTTTATGAAAGAAGTAGTATGCATCCATGATCTAGGGTTTCTCTCTAGCCTTCTTGTACTCTAGGTTTAGTTCATCTCTGGGAAAGAGATGAAAGTTATGGAAAGCAAGGACCTTTGAACCAGAGATAGAGAAGATGGAAACTAGAGGAGCTCAAGGTCTCAGCTTGGACTTGAGGTAGGAAGTCTCGAACGTGTCAATGGGAAGAATTTTCTCCATGGCTGATTGAGAAGAAAAGGAGGAGCCCATTCACGGTAGAGACAGAAAAATGAGTTTCACTCATTCGGTTGGGTTCGCATCCATCCAGCAGGAGTAATGATGGGAGGGAGCGAGAGAGGCAGAGCTTGCTCACAGGAGATGGTCATCTCTATGCAGCTAGCCTTTGATGCATGTCACTGGCTTAGCTTCCCCTCCCTGAGAAAATGAGAGCTGGAAGGAGCAGGGGATTTGTTGTCTCGACTTGTGTGTGTCATGACTGGATAGGGAGGTCGTTCCTTCAGTTAGGAGAAAGGAACCTCATTGCAAAAAGGAGAAGAGTAGGAAATAGAGGGAGGTTCAGCTGAACATGGGAGGGTCATACATGGCAGCTTTTAATTGGCTTCCATGGGCGACTAATTGTGGATGAGGGCGACCACAAGTTCCAAGAAGTTGACTGGGTGTAATTAGAAGATAATTGGGTGGATTTGTCTCGAAATATGTGTTAATTTTGATGAAATTTTAAGTGTGGTAGTTTTAATTAAATTAGATGTCTATTCTAAGTAATTTTGACATTTTTGGATGCAACAGTGTAGTCTGTTTCATAATCGGAGGTTGTTTGGTTCAAGTCGGCATCAAATCGGATCACTTTCAGTTCAAAAATGCGCATTATTGCTTCCAACCACTCAACATTCGCGTAGACTCATCCAAATTGAGCGCGGACAGTCTCATTTGAAAGGTTTTGATATTTTGACACTAATCAAGATTAATTTCACAAATAGAGGTCTCTTGGGCATCTCCTCGACATATGTATGTAGCTACTTTAATGACTCAACCTCTTGATTAGTCAATCGTTGGATTGTGCAATATTTATATTATGATCAATTTTGATATTTTGAACATGATGAAGTTCATTCATCGATCGGAGGTCATTTAGACTAGTTTTGATGATGTTGAGTGTATTTTAGCTTCGATTTATGCACTATTGCATCCGAAGTTCATCGAATTTGGCTCATGAGCTTGACTAGCCTCATGGCATATGCATGGAGGTCAACATCGAAGTCCCCCAATGGCTTAAAATAAAAAAAAGGTTGTACACTCCAGAGTGTACAGATGGAAAATTGCTTCAAAATCATCCAAATCTTCCTAGAAAGAACCTAAAGCAGCTTATAATAGCACGTAGAAAAGATATAGGAAGTCCCCTAGTGGTTTAAAATAAAAAATGGTGTACACTCTAGAGTGTACAAATGTACACTCTAGAAAACTAATAAAAAATACTCAAATCATGTTGAAAGGCATTACATAGCAAATTACACCATTGAGATCCATAATAGGCAGTCCCCCAATGGTTTAATTTTTTTAAAAAAAGGTGTACACTCCAAAGTGTACATAGTGTACACATGAAAAATTGCTACAAAATCACCCAAATCATCTTGGAAAGAACTCAAAGTAGCTTATAATAGAAAAGATATAGGAAGTCCCAGGCTTTTAAAATTAAAAAAGGGTGTACACTTACAGGTGCAGAGTGTACATCTCAAAAACTTGAAAAGAGTCTAGAATAATACCTTCTAGATACCTGAGGAGATGAAATGGTACCAATCAGAACAAATGTGAAAATCCTAAAAGCTCTATAGTTCAAGAATGCACGAAATAATATCTCACTGAGTCGTTTCAATGGAGAAGCTGAAATAGTACCTCAAATTTTAATGACCGAGAATTAGCCCTAAACTGGAGGAAGGTCGGATGCTCGTGACCGATGCACGGAGGGAGGGAACAATACATCTGATGAATGAACACAAAAAAACCTAAATTTATCCCGAAGCTCAAAAGCAAAATGTCATCCAAGTGCAATCCGCAACAACTTGGTCGGGTCGGTCATCACTGCGAATGGCATCCGTCCCGCCATTACATGCGGTAAATTCAAAAGGCTATATTTTAAGAGTAGACATGTCTAATTCGATTAGCGTCGATGAAATGCATCCATTCTAATATTTTCTCCTTAGACTAACATAATTTGCTCTTAAACTGGAGAAATATTATGGAGGGACATAGCTTTATGTCCGACCAACCGAACACAACACGTGTCCAGTATTAAAATATGATTTTTCTTACTTTAGAGCGCTGCAACTTAACGATGCCATTAACGTTAACCTGGCCCAACCGCCCATTAAAACAGTGGGAGAAACGTCATTTGAATGTACAGGAGAAATTTAAAAGCAATATATAAATAGATTTAGGGCATAATATGTTTTTTTGACAAACTGAGCTCAAAGAGAGAAATAAACAATCTCATTTCATTTTTTGGGAAGAACTGTGAAGATGGAGAATGAATTTGGAAGTTGTGGCATTGATATATGCGATGGGATGATGAAATAAGAATGCATGCAAGAAATTTCTCAACTCTTTTATATATACAATTTTTTTGAAATAGTTAGTGATATTCTTTGAAATTTTTTAAGTAATATATATTTCACTTTGGAGTTCTTTGCAAGATGACTTTGTTGATTTTAAGAGCTATTTTGCATGTGTACTCTATGTACTCTCATGAGGGTATACCTTATTTTTTTAATTTTTTCAACTATGGGGCTTGTCATATGTTTAGTATATCCCATTGTAAGATATTTGGAGATGTTCCAAGAAACATTTTCTAGTTTTTGAGGCTATTTTGCATGTGTACTCTTTGTACTCTCCTGAGGGTACACCTCATTTTTTCAAAAATTTTAATTTTTGTCATATGTTTAGTATATCCCATTGTAAGATGTTTGGAGATGATTCATGAAGAATTTGCTAGTTTTAGAGCTATTTTGCATGTGTATTCTCTATACTCCTATGAGAGTACACCATTTTTTTTCAATTTTTTCAACTATGGGGCTTGTCATATGTTTAGTATATCCCATTATAAGATGTTTGGAGGTGTTTCATAAAAAAAATTTTAGTTTTGGGGCTATTTTGCATGTGTACTCTATGTACTCTCATGAGGGTACACCCCATTTTTCTAAAATTTTCAATTATGGGGCTTGTCATATGTTTACTATATCCCATTGTAAGATGTTTGGAGATGTTTCATGAAGAATTTGTTGGTTTTTAGGGCTATTTTGCATGTGTACTCTCTGTACTCACATGAGGGTACACCCCAATTTTTTAAAATTTTCAATTGTGGGGCTTGTCATATGTTTACTATATCCTATTGTAAGACATTTCATAAAGAATTTGCTAGTTTTATGAGCTATTTTGCATGTGTACTCTTTGTACTCTCATAAGTGTACACCTCATTTTTTCAAAAACTTTAACTGTGGAGCTTATCATGTTTAATATATCCTATTGTAAGATGTTTGAGATGTTTCATGAATAATTTGGTAGTTTTGGAGATTTTGTATATGTACTCTGTACTCTCATGAGGATACACCCATTTTCTAAAATTTTTAATTGTGGGCTTGTCATATGTTTACTATATTCTATTGTAAGAAGTTTGGAGATATTTCATGAAGAATTTGCTAGTTTTTGGAACTATTTTGTATGTGTACTCTCTGTACTCTCCTAAGGGTACACCTCATTTTTTCCAAAATTTTCAACTGTGGGGCTTATCATATGTTTAGTATATCCTATTGTAAGATGTTTGGAGATGTTTCATGAAGAACTTGCTGGTTTTATGAGCTATTTTGTATGTGTACTCTCATGAGGGTACACCCCATTTTTTTCAATTTTTTTCAACAATGGGGCTTATCATATGTTTAGTATATCCCATTGTAAGATGTTTGGAGGTGTTTCATGAAGACTTTCTAATTTTGGGGTTATTTTGTACATGTACTCTATGTACTCTCATGAGGGTACACACTATTTTTCTAAATTTTTTAATTATGGGGCTTATCATATGTTTACTATATCCCATTGTAAGCTGTTTGGAGATATTTCATGAAAAATTTGTTGGTTTTTAGAGCTATTTTGCATGTGTACTCTCTATACACTCCTGAGAGTACACCTTATTTTTTAAATTTTTTCAACTATGGGGCTTGTCATTTGTTTACCATAACCTATTGTAAGATGTTTGAAGATGTTTCATGAAGAATTTGCTAATTTTGGAGCTATTTTGTATGTGTACTCTATGTACTCTCATGAGGGTACACCCTATTTTTTTTTATTTTTTTAACTATGGAGCTTGTCATATATTTAGTATATCCCATTGTAAGATGTTTGGAGGTGTTCCATGAAGAATTCCTTGGTTTTTGGGGCTATTTTGCATGAAACAAATTTGTGTCTCTGCGTGAATGAGGTAAATGGCGATGATGAAGTCGTTATGTCTAATGACCTAATTGTGGGCAAACTCCTTGGCACCACTATTCACAATGAAAAGGAGGCATATGCATTGTACTGTGATTATGCACATCAAACTGGATTTAATATTAGGAAGGATTATACTAGTTATTGGCTGAACTCGAAGAATTTGAAATTAAAGGATTTTTTATGTGCAAAAGTGTCAAGAAAGGTGTCAATCTAAACTGCTTAGCCAAATTTTAGAAAATAGATACGATGAGTGGTTGTCCATCCATGATTAGATTTTCTATTGATTTAGATGAGAATTAGAAGGTTAAAAAATATATGAAAAGTCAAAATCATTCATTGGCAAATATGGGTGACCTACATCTTCTCAGATCATACAGAGGCATCAGCGATGAGAAGGTGGTTGTGTTGAAGTCAATGCCAGAGGAAGGAATTCGAGCAATTGATGTGTTTAACTATCTAAGTGAGAAAGTTGGTGGTGTGGAGAATATTGGCTTCACAAAAAGAGATGCTTTCAATTACATCCAAAAGAGAATATCAAGGATGAATGGTGATAGTAATGCATTAATATAACTATTCAAAGAAAGGCAAGGGAGGATGGGATGGGTTGATGAGTCGAAGGCTTGGTTTTTTTTTTAGCAATGGCATGTCAAGGATAGAATATGATTATTTTGGGATGTCATAATTTTTTACAAGTTATCTACTAAATATAATCTTGTCTGCACTTTTGAATCATCAGCAAAATGTCTTATTTGGAGTAGCCTTTCTATCAAAAGAGACAGATTGAGTCATTCACATGGCTATTCAAAATATTTCTGTTAATGAATGACAGCATCCTATAATAATATTCACTGATCAAGATTAGGTAATGACTAAAAAGAGCTATCAAAATTGCATTACAGATACTGCCATAGGTTGTACCAATGGCATATTTCAAGAAAGCTCCTTCAAGGTACATTGTAAGTAATAAGATAATACAAAGTCTCTTTTATACATGCATGAGTAAGTGTGACTCACAGGAAGAGTTTGAGTAAGCTTGGTCTATCATGCTAGAAGAAGGTGATTTGGATGATCATGCTTGGTTGTCTGAACTATATAAAATTAGATGCAAGTGGTCCACTGCATTCTGGAAAGACTCATTCTATATGGGTATCTTATCAACACAACGTAGTGAGTCCACGAATAATGTATGTCATGGAATCTCTAAACCAATAAGTTCAATCATAGATTATTTCTTAGGATTGGAGAAGGTTATGGACATATAGTAACAGAATGAATATGATGAAGATTTCAAAGAATTATTCATTTGTTAAGACCAATCCAATTCTGAAACAAGCTGCTATTGTTTACATAAGAAAATTTTATACATTATTTGAAGAAGAATTTTATATGAAGTTGGAGGATTAGTAGCAAATGTGTCAGATGATAATCCCATGGAGTATTTGGTGAGAATTAGAGAATAAAAGTTCTTCCAGAACATAGACTATCCATTTCGATAAGACATGCCTAAATGTAACTTGTAGTTGTAAAAAATTTAAAATGATGGGGGTGTTTTGTGCCTATTATATCTGAGTTCTAAGTCAGGAAGATATTGTGTGCATTCCGGAGAAGTATCTTCTCATGCGATGGTCAACCAGAGCAAAGAGGGATATCTACTTTGATAGTGCTTACAGGAACTTAAAAGATGTGCACGACAATGATGGAAATGAAACTAGCATTATTTTTTGGAACCACATCAGTCGATATGCATATCAAATAAGCACCAAGGCACAAGGTAATAAGAAAGATGAGGAGTATATGCTGGGTTCCTTAAAAAAACTATCTGATAATGTCGACTCTATATTATGTGGGAATTCACCTTCAACAGAACAACTAAGAAGAAGAAGTCAACTACAACAGATAAAGGAACTAACTTTTTAAAGGATCCAGTTAAGCAGCGGCCAAAGGGTGTTTCAAATGAAAGGTTGAAAGGTTATTGAGAGAGAAACAAGAAAGCCAAGAGTAATTTTCTATCTGCCTCTGAATTTATAGTCTTTAAATATTGATGTTAAACTTTAAACCATTATATTTTTAATGTTACAGAGACCAAAGAACAAGTTGCGAGGGGCGGAGACCATGTAGGGTCACCCATTGCAACTCCTTTTTCTATTATGCTAGAGTGGTTTTCAGAGGTTTGCATGGAAAACCCTTCATTCATGCTCTTACATATCAGTAATTGATATGATGTTCTCTTTTAGGAATTTAACTCAAGCTCAACAATCAGTCAGTCGACTGAAGGGTACAACAAGCTGATGATGGATATCATTATAGAAACATTTTAATGTGTGATATCATTTAGTTGTCATGTGCTCTTCGACTGTATATACTTTAATGTCAATTTGACTAAAAGTGTGTCAATTAGTAGTTACTATGTTATACTTGGAAGGTAATCTTTGTACTTCAACTTATGCTACTTATGTTTTTAATGTGTTGTTGATATTTTGTACTTTAAATCATTGAAAATTTCCCTCAATAGAGTCTGGGTTATATTACCAAAATTTACTAAACATTTTATCTGCAAACAGAAGATAATATCTGAAAAAATTAAAAAATATGGGATGTACTCTCATGAGAGTATAGAGAGTACACATGCAAAGTAGCTCCAAAATTCCACCAAGCAGCCTCCAAACAGATTGTAATGTCATCTACTCAGCATATGAATGAAAAAAGTGGGTAGAATAGCTAAAAAATTAAGAAAATAAGGTGTACTCTCATGAGAGTGCAAAGAGTACACATACAAAATAGCTCCAGAAACTAGCAAAAAAAACTCCAAACAGCTTACATTTGCATCTACTAAATATTTTATCTCCAAATATGGTAGAACATCTGAAGAAATGGAGAAAATGGGTGTACTTTCATGAGAGTACAGAGAGTACACATACAAAGTAGCTCCAAAAATCCACCAAGCAGCCTTCAAATTGCTTGTAATGACATCTACTAAACATATGAATGAAAGAATTGGTAGAAATGCTGAAAAGAACTAAGAAAATTGGGTGTACTCTCATGAGAGTACAGAGAGTACACATTCAAAATAGCTTCAAAAACTAGCAAAAAAACCTCCAAATAGCTTACATTTGCATCTACTAAATATTTTATCTCCAAATAGGGTAGAACATCTAAAAGAAATAGAGAAAATGGGGTGTACTCTCATGAGAGTACATAGAGTACACATGCAAAGCAAAAATCCACCAAGCAGCCTTCAAACCGCTTGTAATGACATCTACTAAACATATGAATGAAAGAATTGGTAGAAATGCTGAAAAAAACTAAAATGGGGTGTACTCTCATGAGAGTACAAAGAGTACACATTCAAAATAGCTTCAAAAACCTAGCGGGAAGCCTCCAAAATGCTCACAATGGCATCTACTAAACATTTTATCCCCAAATAGGTAGAATATCAAAAATGCATCAAAATGGGGTGTACTCTCATGAGAGTACAGAGAGTATACATGCGAAGCAGCTCTGATAATCCACCAAGCACCCTCCGAATAGCTTATAACTCTACAAGAATTTTTTTAATTCTTATAAAATTTTCATTGTTTAGGGAATACAAGAAATAAAAATACTAAAATTAATAGTACAATTAGGTTTAAAAGAGAATTTTCTTAATTTTTATAAAACTTTCAACTATATTTTAGTTCTTTCACAAAAATAATAAATAATATTTAATAAGTTATTAGAATATATTGACATTGAGCTTTGGTAAATGGTAGGTAATTATATTTTATTTTCTATTTTAAAAAAAAAGTGAAAAGAAAATAAAATAAAGCATGATTTTAAGTTTGGATCCGAATTATTTGGAGTAAATGGAAGTGTTGTTATCACGCATGTATTTTATAAAGCATGATAGGAAAGATTTTAAGTTTGGATCCGAATTATATTGAGTAAAGGGTATGCTCTTATCATGCACGTATCTTATAAAGCATTATAGGAATGATTTTAGTTTGGATCCGAATTATTTTGAAAGGGTTGAGACTTAGCTATTTCAATAGAGAACCACTCAAATTTATATAATATTTTCAATTCTTATATTTTTTACTTATTTAGATAAGTCAAAATTAAACTTCCAAGCAATTATAGCAAAAAAAAAGTAACTAGAAGTGCTTTTAAATATTTTGATCTTAAATTTGTTATTTTATATTTTAAATTTTAATTAATTAGTTTATCTGTACCATATCATTTATTTTACTTTTACAAAAAAAAAGTTTATTTTTAGGAATATTCAAAATATTTTCTAGGTTATGTAAATATTTCTAAAAATAACTATTTTACCTTCGATCATTGCTAAACATCATTATTGTATAAAATTAATTTATTTAATATTTATTAAAACTTCAAATACATTTTACTATGTCAAAATTATTTTATTTCAAATTATAATCGTCAAATAAAATAGAAAATAAAAGTGCTAATGATCCCTAAATCTTTGCAAGCTACAAATCCAAATAAAAACCAATTCACATCCCAATTATTTAGAAATTTGAAAATAGAATAATAATATATTTTTTAAAATTCTGGTCATAATGAATTTTAGAATTATAAGAAAATAGGGTGTACTCTCATGCAAAAGTGATCCAAAAACCAACCAATCAGCCTCCAAACAGCTTGTAATGGCATCTATTAAAAATATTATCTCCAAACAGGGTTAAAAAGTTGAAAAAAAAAAAAATGGGTTGTACTCTCATGAGAGTACAGAGAGTACAGATGCAAAACTGATCCAAAAAATAACCAATCAGCCTCCAAACAGCTTGTAATGGCATATATTAAACATATTATCTCCAAACATGGTAAAAACTTGAAAATAAATGAAAAAATATGGTGTACTCTCATGAGAGTGTGATAATAAAATTGATTTAAAAACCAACCAATACCTCCAAATACTTATAATGGCTTCTAATAAATATATTATCTCCAAATAGGGTAAAATAGTTCAAAAAATGAGAAAATTGGGTGTACTCTCATGAGAGTATGAGAGAGTACAGATGTAAAACTGATCCAAAAACCCACCAAGCAGCCTCCAAATAGCTTGTAATGACATCTACTAAACATATGAATGAATGAAAGGGTAGAATATCTAATAAAATTTGAGAAAATGGGATGTACTCTCATGAGAGTACAGAGAGTACACATCCAAAATAGCTTCAAAAATCCACCAAGTAACCCCCAAACAACTTATAATGGTATCTAATAAATATTTTATCTCCAAACAGGGTAGAATATCTAAAATAATTTGAGAAAATGAGGTGTACTCTCATGAGAATATAAAGAATACACATTCAAAATAACTTATAATGGTATCTAATAAACATTTTATCTCCAAACAGGGTAGAATATCTGAAAAATTTTGAGAAAATGGGGTGTACTCTCATGAGAGTACAAAGAGTACACATTTAAAATAGCTTCAGAAATCCACTAAGTAGCCCCCAAACAACTTATAATGGCATTTAATAAATATTTTATCTCCAAACAGAGTAGAATATCTAAAAAAATTTGAGAAAATGGGGTGTACTCTCATGAGAGTATAGAGAGTGCACATTCAAAATAGCTTCAAAAATCCACCAAGTAGCCCCCAAACAATTTATAATGGTATCTAATAAACATTTTATCTCCAAACATGATAGAATATCTAAAAAAATTGAGAAAATGGGGTGTACGCTAATGAAAGTATAGAAACTACACTTTTAAAATAGCTTCATAAATCTACCAAGTAGCCCCCAAACAACTTATAATGGCATCTAATAAATATTTTATCTCCAAATAGGGTAGAATATCTGAAAAAAATTGAGAAAATGGGGTGTACTCACATGAGAGTACATAGAATACTGACAAAAACCAAGCGACCCAAAGAGCTTGTAATGGCATCTACTAAACATATGAATGAAAGAAAGGGTAGAATATCTAAAAAAAAACATGAGAGTAATGTGAGAGTACACATTTAAAATAACTTCAAAAATCCACCAAGTAGCCCCAAACAACTTATAATGACATCTAATAAATATTTTATCTCCAAACAGGGTAGAATATCTAAAAAATTTGAGAAAATGGGGTGTACTCACATGAGAGTATAGAGAGTATAGATGCAAAACTGATCCAAAAACCCACCAAGCAGCCTCCAAAATAGCTTGTAATGGCATCTACTAAACATATGAATGAAAGAAAGGGTAGAATAGTTGAAAAAAATTAAGAAAATCGGGTGTACTCTCATAAGAGTATAGAGAGTACATATTCAAAATGATCTAAAAACCCACCAAGAAGCCTCCAAACAGCTTAGAATGTCATCTACTAAATATTTTATCTCCAAAAAGGGTAGAATATTTGAAAAAATTTGAGAAAATGGGGTGTACTCACATGAGAGTACATAGAGTACAGATGCAAAACTGATCCAAAAATCCACCAAGAAGCCTCCAAATAGCTTGTAATGGCATCTACTAAACATATGAATGAAAGAAAGGGTAGAATAGTTGAAAAAAATTGAGAAAATGGGGTGTACTCTCATGAGAGTACAAAGAGTACATATTCAAAATTGATCCAAAAACTCACCAAGAAGCCTCCAAATAGCTTAGAATGTCATCTACTAAACATTTTATCTCCAAAAAGGGTAGAATATTTGAAAAAATTGAAAAAATAGTCTTTACTCTCATGAGATCATAGAAAGTACACATGCAAAATAGCTCCAAAAATCTACCAAGCAATCCCCAAACAGCTTATAATGGAATCTATTAAACATTTTAACTCCAAACAGAATATTTGAAAAAATTTGAGAAAATGGGGTGTACTCTCATGAGAGTATAGAGAGTACATAAGCAAAATTAATCTAAAAACTCACCAAGTAGCCTCCAAAGAGCTTAGAATTGTATCTACCAAACATATAACTGGAAGAAAGAGTAGAATATTTGAAAAAATTTGAGAAAATGGGTTGTACTCTTATGAGAGTTTAGAGAGTACATAGTCAAAATTCATCCAAAATCACCAATCACCTCAAACAAATTTGTAATGGCATCTATTAAACATATTATCTCCAAATAGGATAAAATAGTTGAAAGAAAATGAGAAAATGGGGTGTATTCTCATGAGAGTGATAAAATTGATCCAAAAACAATTAGCCTCCAAATAGCTTTTAATGGCATCTATTAAACATATTATCTCCAAACATGGTAGAATAGGTAAAAAAATTTGAGAAAATGGGGTGTACTCTCATGAGGGTACAGAGAGTACAGATATAAAACAATGCCAAAAACCCACCAAATAGCTTGTAATGGCATCTACAAGATATATTATCTCCAAATAGAGTAAAATAGTTGAAAGAAAATGAAAAAATAGAGTGTACTCTCATGATAGTACAGAGAGTACAGATACAAAACTAATTTAAAAACTAATCAATCAGCCTCCAAATAGCTTTTAATGGCATCTATTAAACATATTATCTCTAAATAGGATAAAATAGTTAAAAATGAGAAAATGGAGTGTACTCTAATGAGAGTATAGAGAGTACACATTCAAAATAGATCCAAAATCTCACCAACCAGACTCCAGACAACTTATAATGGCATCTACTAAACATATGAATGAAAGAAAGGGAAGAATAGCTGAAAAATTGAGAAAATAGGGTGTACTCTCATGAGAGTTCAGAGAGTACATATGCTAAATAACTCCAAAAACCCACCACGCTTAGATTTCTAAACACCATTCATATGCATCAAACTTCTTCAATTCAACATTTTTAGCCGCTTATTTCATACCTAAATAAAAAATAATAAGAACTCACCAAGCAATTCATTTTCTTTGGCCAATCTTGTTGGTCAGCCCAGTCCACTAGAGGTTCACTGTTGACTGCCTCCATATTTTTGCACACAAACATCCCACAGTCAACACTATTTTTGGATTAGCCCATCACTCATTGGCCATTCTAGGATCATAAAAAAGCTTGGCCATCATCTTTGATGAAATTTGATCAAAAGAGTAAAAAAATAAAGGTCAAGGGTTAGGCACAAGTATGCACCCGCCAGTAGTGTCCAATGATGATTATTGATTACTAAAAGTAAGAGTAAATCACCTAAAACATATCTGCAGAATACAAGATGAACATTTTGCTTTCTTTTAGTAGGCCATATTTAGCATAACTCTACAAGAATTCAAGATATTTATAGCTTTAACTATCAAAACTTTGGAAGGGATCAGATAACCCAAAATTTCATGCACTAACTCACCCAAGTGAAGGCATGAAACATATAGATAGGCACATAGGATAGATAGTATACTTCACAAGAAAAAAGGTGATACATGTGCATCGACAGATATAGTAACTCATCAATTTGGCCTCTCATAATAATGACATTCCGAGAATATCACCCCAAGAAGCAGGAATGTGATCATTACTAAATGAAAAGGTGATTTTATGTGTATAGAATGAGATAAACTAAAAAATGTCTTGCTTGTCTTTGAATCGGGAGCATGAGGTGTCAATGAGCTCCAGCATTGGCTTGGACAGGACATCTCTTGATGAGAAATCTACAACATCATGTGCCTCGTAGAAATTCACAAGGTTTAAGAGGTAAATTGTGAATTAAAGTTGAATCTTCTAAGATGAAGAATACCTCATCCGATGCTTCTAACCACTACTTCAACGTTGGTTCATCCAATCGATATTGGAATATCTTTGTTAACCTACATAAAAATTATGAAACCAACTTTTATTAGATTAAATTAAAAGAAAAATAAAGATACCTCTTCGTCTGTACATCGTAACAATAAGAGTTATTTTTTTTGACTTTACATTTGTGAATGGGGAGGATACCTTTCCTCTTCCCCAAACCTTCACACATTCAATGTTGCCCATAGTCGAGACATCTTCTTGTCAGTGGAAGCCTCCATAGGAGCTTCCCCTATGGTAGCCTCCACAGGAGCTTCCCCTATGGTAGCCTCCATAGGTGTTTCCCTTGTGGTAGCCTCCAAAGGAGCTTCCCCCATGCTAGGACCCTTTTGTCCAACAACCACCGCCTCAATTGCAGCTACCCGCAAATCAATACCATTGATTCTCTCAGTTATTGTGCTTTAAAAAAAAATGATACTCTTTCCCCAGGTGAAACAAAGTATCTTCTCTACAAAGCTTTGTAGATGGGTACTGTACAAGCTAGATACATTGGAAGGTGGAGAATATCGAGGAGTGACATATGGAGATTCACTGGGGGTTCCACTCCTTGGACTTGGAATGGGGCTACTATCAAACTCGATATGGGTTGTCTGCTAAATATGAGGCACTGTTTTAAGAAGCCAGGTCTCTTCCTCTGATATGTCCTCAAATGAAAGGCAGACCTGTGTTACACTAATAAAAAAATATGATGATTTATGAATAAATACATTCTGAGATAAATGAAGTGAATTATTTTTTGTCACGTGTCCTTACAAACCAGAGGAATCATCAAACTTTATTTTGGCCATCGTAATATACAGGCTTTGCGAAGGAATGGGTGGCCTTATGATTTCTATGTGCTCAGTGATATCTACAACAAATATTTACATAACTTAACTTCAATGCATCAAATAATATAAATATGAAGATGTAAAATGTATCATTAGAAGAGTGACAAAGCCATGTACCTGCCTTGTGTCAAATTTTGATGTATCAAAATGAAACCGAAGCTATATTTATGGCCAAATTATAATCAACAAATCTCTATGTCATCGGCATATATCACCGGCTATAATTCTATAATATGATATATAAAAAATTTGAAAGTAAAAATCATATGTACAACTACACAAATTGTGTCGTAGTCAACGAATGATCCAAATTCTCAATTTTATTTTTAAAATCCACTGAGTTGAACTTCGAAAGTGGGGATTTCTGCCATATGACCTTCTCCCCTCTATTTGGCATCCCTATAATTAATGCAACTTCATTGGAGGTGAAAGGAATGCATTGGCAACCAAAATAGAATGTTTGCTTTTCTATATTCAAGCAAGACATGATTAAAGTGATGGTAGCTAAATCTTGTTGAATTCTATGCATTCTAATGAATTGATGCAAATGTAACCTTCTTAAAATCTCAAGAAATTCATCAAGAAAGCATGCTGAAATAGTATCAAACACTCTAATGTCGTTGGCTGATCTGAAGTTATCCTTTCCCATACATTTTAAACTTCAAAATGAAAAGTGAATTAATGAAAATATTATCTGCACAATGGAGGCCCAGAGAGTACACATGCAAACAGTCCTAAAACTAGCAAATTCTTCATGAAACATCTCCAAACATCTTATAATAGGTTATGGTAAACATGTGACAAGCCTTATAGTTGAAAAAAAATGAAAAAATAAGGTGTAGCCTCATGAGTGTACAAAGTGTACAAATGCAAAATAGCTTCAAAAACTAGCAAATTCTTCATGAAACATCTTCAAACATCTTACAATAGCTTATGGTAAACAAATGACAACCATAGTTAAAAAAAATTGAAAAAATAAGGTGTACTTAGAGAGAGTACATAGAGTACACATGCAAAATAATTCTAAAACTAGCAAATTCTTCATGAAACATCTCCAAACATCTTACATAGGTTATGATAAACAAACAAGCCCAACATTAAAAATTGAAAAAATAGGAGAATACAAAGAGTGCACACAAATATTCCAAAACCAACAAATTTTTTTTTCATGAAACATCTCCAAGCAACTTAAAAATGGATATAGTAAACATATGACAAGCCCCACAATTAAAAATTTTAGAAAATTAGGGTGTACCCTCATGAGAGTACAGAGAGTACACATGCAAAATATCCCCAAAAACTAATAAATTCTTCATGAAACATCTCCAAACAGCATACAATGGGATATAGTAAACATATGGCAAGCCCCTCAATTGAAAATTTTAAAAATGGGGTATACTATGAGAGTACAAAGAATACACTTGCAAAATAACTCCAAAAACCACCAAATTCTTCAAAAAATATCTCCAAACATCTTACATGATATAGTAAACATATGACAAGCCCCATAAAAAAATTTGAAAAAAATAAGGTGTACATTATAGAGAGTACAGAGTACACATATAGCTCAAATCTAAAAACAAATTGTTCATGAAATATCTTCAAACATCTTATAATAGCAGATAGTAAACATATGAGAAGCCCTATAATTAAAAATTTTAGAAAAATAAGGTGTACCCTCATGAGAGTACAGAGAGTACACATGCAAAATAGCTCCTAAATCTAGCAAATTCTTCATGAAACATCTCCAAATATCTTACAATGAGATATACTAAACATATACTAAACTAGAAAATTCTTCATGAAACATCTCCTAAATCTAGCATAATCCAAAGAGCGACCGATCGAGCGATCGAGCTATTAATGTGTCGACACGCATATCAGAGTCGGGAAGCTGCAATGACGTCCGAATGACCTCTGTTCATGAAATTGATCATGTCGTTAGCTTTGTAACATTAAAAACTATCAAATGACACTGTTCACACTTAATTGAATGATGCATAAATGTCAATAAATAGAAGTGATAATACGTAAATCAAGGCTTAAATGCATTGGACGTCGCCAAAATTAACCCAAATGACCTACGATCGATGAACGGACTTTTCCATCACATTTAAAATGTCAAAACTAGTCAAGATATAAATATTGCACAATTTGAGATCAACTGATCAAACGCTCAAGTCGTCAACGTGCTTGCATGCATATCGAGTGCAGGAGGCGATGACATAAATCAAACGACCTCTGTTCATGAAATTGAGTGAGCTATTAGCTTTAAAATATCTAAATATATCAAATAAGATTATTTTCACTTAATCTGGACAACTCTATGTGAATATCAAGCAGTCAAAAGTGGTGACGTGCATTTTGAGCTGAAATTGACATAATTTGACGATCAACCAAATGCCGATCGTGAAATGGGAATCATTGCATTGACAAGAATAACCTTAAATTGATATATATATTAACCATGTGATTTTATTGACATAAAATTCATATTAAAGTCATTTAATCCATTTAAAAATAAACCTAACCTAAATCCCTCTCTAAGCACAAACCATACATAATTTCACTTTCCACTGCTCGTCCCTCTCCCCCGTTCCCCACCCCTTTCTTCTTCTCAACCACAAGGAAAGGGCAAGAAGATCGAATGGCTTCTTCCATTGCCTCATTCACATGCAGAAATCTCAATTCCTTGTTTTCTCTATTCTCACGCTCCGACCTCCCTCTGCACAGGAAAATCCAGTCACTCTTCCTAGCCAAAAAAAGTTTGTTTCTCCTCATCTCCCTCCGCACCCTCGCACTCGATTGGCACAAAGTAACCATCAAATTGCCCACACACTTCTATTATTTCTTTTATCTCGCTGCGAGCTCTATCAACATTTCTCCTCGATCCTGCTCCTACATTGAGCTCACTTCCTCTTAGATGTGACATTGACATCTTCAATTCCTCCTCTCTCATCATCATGTAGGTTCTGTCCTCTCTGCATTTTATCAACCTCAAGCTTGCGCTCTCTCGCCTGAGAGCCATGTCGGCATCTACGATGTTGGATACTTCTTCGTCATCATCAAAAGGCCGCATATGCAATGTACCATCGGATCCCATGCTCCTAAAACCTTGGCAAGGTTGCATCTCTTTATCGCTAGAAGCCAGTCCACACAAGCAAGAGAGATAGAGAGAGAATCAGTTGTAGAGGCATATCAAAGTAGGCCGTGAAGAGCATTTCTTGCGGATTACAGCATCAGATCTCTACATTATCCTCTACTACGAAGGACGAAGGCGGGGGTAGCAAGTTCAAAGGACAAGCAAGCTTTAGTGTGGATTCTGTGCAGCAACATCATCTGCAGCAGAAGGGGTTTCCTGTGGGCATGGCTTTCCAGGAGGTGCTGGGTTCTATTATGACCTTCACTATAGCTGAGGAGGCCTTGTTGGAGGATCCGAAAGCTATACACCATCACTAAGTTGAGGAAGAGCTAGACAAAGCAAGAGCACGATAAGTTTCTAGAGGCTCTCTAGCTCTTTGATTATTATTGCAAAAAGATAGAACATTAGAGCCATGCATAGAAATACTTTTAAAAGTTCAAAAAAATTGAACAAGTGAACATGTCCCACCTTCTCGGCCCAAGCACAAAGCTTCTCATCTATATCCTTGAAAGGCTTTTAAAAATGGACACTAGGTGTCTCAACCTACAAGTTCATTCCAAACTTCACCATGCCCACCATGTCCATCTCCTCTTTCTTTCCTTGCAAATGACAAAACCAAGCAACACCATCATGGTGGTTCTTCTCTAGGTTTTCATTTCCACTACCTCTCAAAAAACCCCCTTTCTTCTTTTGCAAATGACAAAATTGAGAAACAACTCATGAGGTTCTTCTCTAGTTTCCTATTTCCACTACCCTGTAGCCAAACAATCCCTCTTTCTTCCCTTGCAAATGACGGAAACCAAAAAGTCACACCATCATGAGGCGGGTTCTTCTTTCAATTTTCGGCATCGCCCTCCTTGCATCACCTTTCTAATTTTTGCTTCAATCAGAGAAGCAACACCGTCATGAGGTGGGTTCTTCTCCTGATTTCCAGCATTGTCTCCCCTTATCAACCCTTCTCTTCACCGCAACTAGAGAGGAACACCATCATGAGGTAGGTTCTTTATTATTTTTTAGCATGTCTAACCACATTCCCTTGTCGATCATTACAACGCACAGAAAATAATTAGTCAGAACATGTGGAATGAGTGAATGTGGATATATACAAGCTTGTGTTTTTTTCCAGGTTTGAAGGCCTCATTGTGCTCATGAGGGCACGACGACATGAAAAATTAGCTGTGATGTCACAAGACATCGCTTGCTATGCTCATGAGGGCGCACCGAGTAAGCCAACATCCGTTAGATATTGCTCCCTCTAGAAGAAATGCTGCCAAAAATTTGTCTAATTTCTAGACTTCGAAAAAAAAGAGGGGAATGAATATATATTACATTGGATGTCTTTTTACAAGTTTGAAGGCCTCATCGTGCTTGTGAGGGCGTGACGAGATGAAAAAACTAGCTGCGGTGTCGCAAGACACCACTCACTACGCTCATGAGGGCATACCGAGAAAGCCAAAATACTCCTGATGCAACCCCTTACACGGGGATGACATTGGGAGGCGGCCAAAATTTAGACTAGAATTCAAGACTTGAACAAATTCAAATAGAAATTACCTAAACTTAAGTCAAACAAAAGGATATATGATAAATATGAAAATAAATGTTAAATCAAAGAGAAATAGGGGAAGAGTAGTTAAAGAAAATTTTGGAAAGAATAAAACACTCATTTAAAATGCAAGTAAAATTTGGGGAGGCTAATATTAAACTCACAAACTCTAATTGCAATTCTCTATGGCTTAAATTGAAGCAGTAAAGTGAGTTCTCTTTATTCAAATTTCTCAAAATTAAACAAACCTTAATTGAAACTTGGGAGAAATGTCAAACTCATAAAAGTTACAATGTGAAGCCTAGTTTTCAAATAAATATATGATTTGATGTGGAGTTAAGGAGGAATCTAAGATTGGTTTAGTAAATCTTAATCAATATAGAGATGATTACAATGCTAGTGAATAAGAATGAGTAAGACTAAATAAATAGACACTAAAATTGGTATAACTTATTAAAAGTGATTTAAATTGAACATAATCAAGCTGGGAGAATAAAAAAAATTCAACAAGTAAACTAAGTGCAAGTAATGTTTTAAACTACAATCTAAATCTAAATGCCTTCTTTGCCACTGGATTCGTAACACATCATACAAGCGAACAAAAGGCATTAATTAAGGCATTCTTAGATACACCCGCATGGGCCTCGACACTACACTGAGTGCTTAAATTCAAGTGAGGTTCGCCAGTTACTTTTATTTAGTCTTAGGGTGCATTAACAAAACCTAAAAACTTATAATAAGAGTTTCAAATTAGTGAAATATTTAAGAAACTAATTGTGTCAGGTGATAATAGATCTAATCCTCTGTTAGTAGCTAAATAGAGTTGACAGGATCTAAAGCTCTTAAACATATTCAAATTAATCAATTTATCGAATCAAACATATTCAAATTAATCAATTATTTGAGTTAAGTTTAGGTAATTTCCATTTGAATTTGTTCAAGTCTTGAATTTTAGCCTAATTTTTTGACCTCTCGTGTCATCTAAAGGCTGCATGGGGTGTTTGAATTTCTCCTACACTCATGTCTGCGTGCTTGGTGTCTTCACACCAATTTTTCTCATCATGCCCTCATGAGCACGATGAGGCCTTCAAACTACAAGAAAACATACATTACAATATATATTCATTCCCCTTTTTTCTATGTCTAGAAATTAAACAAAATTTTGGTAGCATTTCATCTAGGGGGAGCGACATCTAACAGATGTTGGCTTACTCGGTACACCCTTATGAGCATAGTGAGCGATGTCTTGCAACACCATAGCCAATTTTTTATCTTGTTGCACCCTCGTGAGCACAACGAGGCCTTCAAACCTATAGAGAAGATCCATTGGAAACGTCGATCAAAAATTTGTGTGTAAGAAGAAAATAATGAAGAGGACACTATGGAAGTGGAAGTTGTCTATATGGTTAGAGATATAGATGAACTCTTCACTCAGCACCATCAACAACAACATGAATCTAGGGAACTTGGACCTGAATTTGACATTTATGAAGAAGAGTCTTCATAGAAGCAAATAGAGGACTGTTCTTCGATCTTTGCTGAAGATGAAGAAGAAGAAGAAGAAGACCATAATGAGAAAGATATCATGGGTGTCGAAGCTGTCTATATGGTTAAACCAAGAAATGATCAGCCGGTACACGCTTTTATAATCAGTGTCATCATTCAGCCCTATCAATAGCTACCCCTGCAAGCAAGAAATACAAGAAGAAGAAGAAGAACATGTACTAATTGATGCCATGGTGCTAGCTAGAGAGCAAAGAGAAATGCAGCATCAAATAAAAATCAAAAATAAAGAGATTGCATAGCTTGGTACCAAGATGAATGATATGATGGTACAAATGAACATCATGATGGAGATGTTGTAGAAGAATATTACATCAAATGTAGCACCTGTTTTGTCTGCTAATAAATAGGCAGTTAATAATACAACTTCTATACCACCAGCCACTATAGTACCTCAAGCTCCTACAATACATAATATGCATGAAGCGAGGAACAGAGTTAACCCACTACCTCTCCAACCGATAATTCAAAATTTTGCTAGCAGGAGCGGAACTTGCTACTCGACTAGAAATAATAATCAACAAAAAAGATAAAGACAGTCATAGCCTCGAGTAGGTGAAAGGCGATGAGTAAGGGTGCCTTTTCGGTGAATATGATCAAGTGTCATACCCGAAAGGTTACTCAGTGCCAAAATTTAATACTTTCAAAGGGCTTGGTAATCCAAAGCAATATCTAGCCCAATTTAAGGCTACTTGTGATAACACAGGAGGGAATGATACACTACTTTTATCAATTCATCAGTAGCCTAACCTTAGCCACTTTTGAATGGTATGCAAAATTTTCAAGTGATTTGATTAAAACATTTATTGAATTAGAGACTATATTTGTGAAGAGGTTCGCCAATGCAACTAAGAAAATCACAATTGCTGACCTTGCATTCGAAAGGAGGAAAGATGAGTCGAATAAAATTCATAAGTCATTAGCGCAACCTAAGTATGAAGTGCAAGCAACAATTGGAAGAAGAACATGCGATCCAATTGCTAATGGGCAATATGGATGATAAAATGGCATCATTTCTGTGCATGGTGATGATTATAATATTCCAGGACTTGCTCAATAGGGTGGCTAAATTTGAAAAGCTGAATTGCCCTAAGTCTGAAGTCTTTAAAAATAAAGTTAAGAGAAATAAACCTTCAAACTCAAGAAGAAATGAAATTCATGCCGCTTCTTATAGCTCAAATGGAAAAAAGTGGTTGATATACAAGGTGGATAAAGGAAAGAAGCTAATATACAATGATGATAAGGGAAAGAAGCCTATCTAATCTAATCCACAGCCAAAATTTATATTAGGAGGCAATGACAAACCCCAAACTTTTCCAAGTGGGGAGCATCCAAAATAAGCAATAAGAGATGATGAGTGAATGTGTCCATCTCTTAAGAAAAAGATGAATAAAGACTATTCCTTTAGAAGGGATAGTGTGGCTAAATTATTTCGACAAGCAGTCAAAGCTGATTTACAATTACCAAAATTAAAGTCCTGAAGAAGTTGATCAAGTCAGTAATTCAAATTACTATCCCTATCATCGGATGATTAGTTATCCTATCGAAGATTATTATGTCTTCAAAGATTGGCTAGAAATGAAGTATCGATGAGGTGAATTTACACTATCCGATAGTGTTCTAGTCAGCCCAAAAAGAGAGTCTATAAGGATGATTATGTCATTGTCCGTATCATCCAGTAAAGACAAAAAGAAGGAGAAATCAATTCTAACTGAAGAATGGCAAACAATAGTATCCAAAAAGACCATAAAATCTTGAATAAATATGTCCCTAGTGTTAAGTAAATCACCACTTGAACCAATATTGGACTTAAGAGATGCCTAAACCAAGTATTTGGGCTTCTGACATTCGATAAGGCTACTTCATCGCGAAGTAGTCTACTAAATGCGTCCTCATAAATCAAAGAAGGCTAAGAAAAGAAGATCAATAAGAGAATTACAACTCAAAAGGTCATTAATAATCTAAAGGAGTATCACCAGCCCGCAAGGCAGTCATTTAGGCTTGCAGACTTCATGCCTAAACTTCTCATTGCTGAATTAGATGAAGAAGATAATGGTGAATCTTGTCTAGTAGAGACATACTGAATCATCTACGTGATGTCAAATGTTCTTCAGCATCAGTTACTCCAAAATGACAAGGAAAGTCGGACAAACTCGACTAACCCGTCAATTTTTTTATCAAGAAAGCAAGAAGAGCCTGAGGAGCTAACATCTAAAATTTGTTTAATGACTCAACAAGACAATAATAGTTCAAATGAAGATCTATATGGAGAAGAGTCAAACTCATCGATATCATCACATGTATGGCGTTGAAAAAAATAAGTCTAGCACTTTTAATCTTCAAGAATAAGAATTTGAAGAAACTACCTCTTCAGAAGAATCTGAGCAAGACAAGATGATTCAAGTTTAGTTAAGAAATGGTAAGTCTTACCACCTTCATCAAAGAAGGGAAATGCAAATAAAGATAAAGGCAAATAAATTGAAGTCAACGAAGATATCATTCCCATAAATCCTAGAATAAAGTCTAAATTGAGCGAGAAGATAAATTATAATATTCTATCACATTTGAGAAATATCCTTGCACAATTAAGTGTGTACGAGGCTCTCTTGATGTCAAAAGATTTCCGAAAAACTTTGATATAGGCTCTCAAAGATCCAGAGAGTTATGAAGCTTACTTTGCTGAAAAATACATGATTAAAGCATTGCAAACTCAAGATCTCCTAGTAATCACACTTTTTGAAGAAGATCTTATGTTGGGAATGGCGATCACAACCGTCCTCTATATTCTTGTAGTGATGGCATCGGATCGTCAATATTGATTGATCCAGTTCTTCTATCAATCTTATGAGTCTAAAAGTATTAAGAGGATTATCACTTGATATTCAACATCTTGGGAGAGATAAGTTGATGGTTCATGATTTCAATAAAAAAAGGCAAAAAATTTTGGGTTCTTTTATTCTCCAGCTCAAGTTTAGGGATTTATATATAGAAGCCAAGTTTCATGTAATCGATGCTGATACATCATTTAGAGCTCTCTTAGGCTGGTCGTGGTTGCATGAGTATGGCATGGTCCCATCAACTATGCATCAATATATATGAAGTATGAAGATGGAAGAATTAAATTCATGGTAACCTACAACCATTATCTGTCAATGAAATAAAGATCTATGAAGATGCAAAATATTTCATCCCTAAAGAGCCTAAGCCAATAAAGCCTCTTGAAGTAGTAGCGTCCACTTCATGAACTAAAAGTAATTTTACAAAGTGAAAGATTAGAAGCAAAGAGGAAGAAAGAAGGCAATGTTGACTCTCCCTAAAGCACTTGATTCTACACTTAAATCAAGAAAATTAGTTCCTCATTTGGGAAGTGAAACAGAAGAAGGAGAAGATATTCTGTCAAACCTAAGAACTTATAAGTTTTCAAGAAAGGTAGAGTATGAAATAAGTGATTAAGATTGGTATGACTTTGAATCTACTTATGGAAATAGATTTTAGATTATTGTGTCAATTAGGATAGCTCACTTGGCAGAGTCAGATGACTCACTCAAAATTATACCCATCCCTCAGCAGTACTTCAAAGAAATCAGTCCACTGGAGGTTTATAATATTGAAGAATTGATGACATTCTATGTGTCATCGTTGATCGAGAGTGGCAAAATAGGAACTCTATTTTATAAATCTGAAGAGTCTCAGCCTCACAACTTTGATCATCCTACATAACATGAAAATAATGATGAGATAGTGCCAACAAGAATACCAATATACTATCCATAAAAATTATAAAGGATGATGCATAAGCTTGGAATTCATATTAGGACTACTAAATATAGAACTCAAATCTTTAACAAGATGTGGAGCCAAAGAGGTCCTCAGGCATCACGAAGAAGTGATAAGTTTATCACTAAATGTCTTTGGTACATCCGTAAATCTCTTCAAAATAGAGCATATTATAATATAATAGAATTTGACATTGAGGCTAATAGCAACAAAGAAGATGATTCCCATTAAATTCTTCTTAAAAATGATGAAGAAGTAGAAAGGCACAAGAACTTAAGATGGTGGACAAATAGCTACTATAGATGAACTTAAAGAAATCAACCTAGGAGCTGAAGGCGATCCTCGTCTAACTTTCTCCAGTGCCCTTCTACTTGATGAGAAAGTTGAAGAGCTAAAAAAACTCCTTTGTGAATTCAAGGATTGCTTTGACTGGACATATTCTAAAATGCTAGGCTTATCCCTGATGTAGCAGTTCATAAATTAGCTATTAAACCAGATGTAATTCCTGTTAAGCAAGCTCCTAAGCTAATGAGATTGGATATTGAAGAATATGTAACTGCAGAAATTATAAAATTGATCAAAGCAAGCTTCATCTAGGAGGAGAAGTATGCAGATTGGATAGCTAACATTGTCCCAGTTAGGAAGAAGAATGGCCAAATCTTTCTTTGCATTGACTTTCGGGACCTAAATAAGGCATGCCCAAAAGATGACTTTTTGCTTCCAATATTAGAACTACAAGTGGACAACACTTCTAAATATGACAAGTTCTCATTCATGAACGAATCATCAAGATATAATCAAATCAAAATGGCACCTGAAGATGAAAAACATATATCATTCAGAACTCCTATTGGCATATATTGCTACACGGTCATGCCCTTTGGCTTGAAAAATCTTTGGAGCATACCAAAAGCCTTGACGTGTATTTTTGATGAGTTGATCCACCAAAAAGTGGAATGTTATGTCGATGATTTGGTGGTGAAGAGCTTGAATCGTGAAAACCACTTTGAAGACTTGAGAATTGCACTGGAGAGAATCAGAAAATATGATCTCAAGATGAATCCTCTAAAATGTGCTTTCGAAGAATCCTCCAAAAAATGTCTGGGGTACATTGTACGTCACAGAGGTATTGAAATTGATCCTACAAAAATCAAGGCAATCATGGAGATGCCTCCACTGAAGAGTTTGCATCAGCTCCATTCTTTACAAGGACAGCTTGCATTCATCCATTGATTTATATCAAACTTATCAGGACGTTATCAACCATTTGCAAGGTTGATAAAGAAGGATGCTCCATTCAAATGGGACAATGAGTGTCAGGAAGCCTTCAATAGCATTAAAAGCTACTTGTTAAATCCAATCCTTGCACCTCACAGGAAGCCCCTCATTCTATACACAGCTGTATTAGAAGAGTCTCTTAGAGCATTATTGGAACAACACAATAAAGAAGGGCACTGACAAAAGTTGGATGTGGATCATCTTTAGCTCCTAGGTTGACTTCTTTAAGTTCATCCATAGTAGCTATTTGTCCACCATCTTCAACCTCTTCAGGTGCGGGCTTGGCTTCCACTTCTTCATCATTTTTAGAAAGAATTTCTTGGGAATCATCTTCTTCACCACTAAGAGTTTCTATCTCAGCCTCTATTATATTATAATAGGCTCTATCTTGATGAGATTTGTAGATGAACCTCAGACCTTTAGTGATAAACTTGTCACTTCTTCGTGATGCTTGAGGACTTCTTTAGCTCCACATCTTGTAAAAGACTTGAGTCTTATGTTTAGTAGTTCCCGTATGAACTCCAAGCTTATGCATCATTCTTCGTAGCTTCTACAGATAGTATATTGGTATTCTTGTTGGTACCATCTCCTCAGAACTTTTTTGTTGAGCAGGTTGTTCAAAATCTTGAGGCTGAGACTCTTCAAATTTGTAAAATAGAGTTCCTGTTTCGCCACTCTCACTCAATGGTGGCACATAGAATGTTATCAATTCTTTAATATTATGCACCTCCAATGGCATGATTTCTTTGAAGCACTGTTGAGGGATGGGTATAACTTTGAGTGAGTCATCGACTACTAAGTGAGCTATCCTCCTTGATGCGCCTAAACTCTATTTTATAAGTAGATTTAAAATCATAGTCTGAATCAGAATCACTTATTTCATACTCTGCTTTTCTTGAGAGCTTATAAGTTCCCTTAGGTTTGACGGGAGTATCTTCTTCTTCTTCTTCTGTGTCGCTCCCCAAATGAGGAACTGATTTTCTTAATTTAGGTGCAGAATCAAGTGTTTTTTGGGAGAATCGGCATTGTCTTCTTTCTTCCTCCTTGCTTACACTTTATTTTGTGAAATTGCTCTTTAGTTCAAGTGGATGCTTGCTTCAAGAGGCTGTTGGCTTAAGCTCTTTGAGGATGAAATACCATCTTCATAGACTTCATTGATAGAGAATGGTTTGTAAAATTCTTCTTCACCATCTTTTGATATTTTACACATTGATGCATAGTTGATGGGACCATACTCTCAATAAATCTAAATATGACATTGATTACATGAAACTTGGCTTTTATATATAAATCCTTGAACTGGCGGAGAATAAAAAGAGTTTTACGCCTTTTCATTAAATCCATGAACCATCAATTTATCTCTCCCGATGTTGGATATCATAATCCTCTTTTAGACTCAAAGATAGAAGACAATCAATATTGGTGTCTAATACATCTTTATAATATAAAGGATGATTATGATCTATTGTTCCCATGGTCTTCCTCGAAAAATGATTATTAGAGATCTTGAGTTGCAATGCTTTCATGCATTTCTCGGAGTAAGCTTCATAACTGATCTTTGAGAAAAGTCTTTTGATATCAGAGCAAGAGCGCAGATAGGATCTTTCTGATGTGATAGAATATTATAATCTTCTTCCATTCTTGAATTTCTAGAATTTCTCTTGACATTTGCTTGCCTTTATCTTCTTTCTTTGATGAAGGTGATAAGATTTTATCACTTCTCAACCGAACTTGAATAACTTTGTCTCGATTCTTCAAGAGGTAGTTCCTTCAAGTTCTCTTCTTATCTGGAAGAAAGGTTAGAAATTTTTCAATGTCATACATTTCATCGTGATGATATCGGAGTCCTCTTCTCCATCGAAAAATATAAATCTTCATCCAGCTATTATCTTGTTGAGTCATTAAACAAATTGACAACTCCTGACACTTTTTTCTTTCACGATAAAATTTTGATGGGTTGGTAGTTTGTCACATCTTGGAGTAACCAATGTTGAAGAATATCGACATCGCAGATGATTGACATGTCTCTGGATAAGACTCACCATTCTTCTTCATCGATTTGATGAAGTCCCAGCCTAAATGACTTTCTTGGATACTCCTAGATTGTTAATGATCTTTTGAGTTGTAGTTCTCTTTTTGATCTTCTTTTTCTTAGCCAGCTTCTTTGATTTATTGAGCCTGTGTTTGGTAGACTTCTTCTCATGTTGTGACGATGTAATCTTATCAGATTGCCGTTGAGGAGCCCAAATACTTGGTTTAGGAATCCCTCTTAAATCTAATATAGGCTCAAGTAGTGATTTTCACTTAACCCTTGGGACGTCTTTTAGTTGCTTTAACATCTTCACGCTCTTCTTGGAAACTGTTGTTTGTCATTCTTCAGTCTGAGTCGATTCCTCCTTCTGTTTGTCTTTGTTGGATGTTATGAAAGAGGACGTAATCATCCTCGTAGACTCTCTTTTAGGATTGACTAGAACACTATCGGATAGTGTAAATTCACCTATCTGATACTTTCTTTCTAGCCAATCTTTGAAAACATAATAATCTTCAATAGGGTGACTGATCATTCGATGATAGGGACAGTAGTTTGGATTATTGACTTGATCAGCTTCTTCAGGCCTTTTGATTTCTGGTAACTATAAACCAGCTTTGATTGCTTGCCGAAATAATTTAGCCACACTATCCCTTTTGAAGGAATATTCTTTATTAATCTTTTCCTTAAGATATGGCCACATTCACTCATCGTCTCTTGTTGCTTGTTTTGGATGCTCCCCACCACTTGGAAAAGTCTGAGGTTTGTCATTACCTCATAATATCAATTTTGGCTGTGGATCAGGATAACCAGGCTTTTTACCCTTATCATCGTTGTACACTGGCTGCTTTCCTTTGTCCACATTGTATATCACCTGCTTTTCATCATTTGAGCTATAGGAAGCAGCATGACTTTCGTTTCTTCTTAAGTCTGAATATTTGTTTATCTTTGTTTTATCTGCATAGACTTCAGACTTAGGGTGATTCAACTTTTTATATTTAGCCACCCTATCGAGCAAGTCCTGAAATATTGCAATCGACGCCATGCATAGAAAAGGTGCTATTTTATCATCCATATTGCCCATTAGTAATTGTATTGCATGTTCTTCTTCCAATTGTTGCTCGCATTTCATACTTAGGTTGCGCCAATGACTTATGAATTTTATCACTGACTAATCTTTCCTTCTTTTCAACAAGGCGAGATCAGAAATTGTGATTTTCTCGGTTGCACTAGTGAACCTCTTCACAAATATAGTTTCTAATTCAGCAAAAGTTTTAACTGAATCATTTGGCAATTCATTGTACCATTCAGCGGTAGGTCAACTTTAAATTGAATGAAATACTGCATCATTCCCTCAGTATTACTACAAGTAGCTTTAAATAGATGTTGCTTGGATTGCAAGCCATGAAAATATTAAATTTTTGGCAGTAACCTTTATGACACTTGATCATATTCATGGTAAGGCGACCCTTACCGCTTGCTTTAAGGCTATTGCCTTTATTTTTCATTGATTATTGTTTCTAATTGGGCAGATGTTACAGTTCCTGGTGTGCTAGCCAGATTTTGAATTATCAGTTGGAGAGGTATTTGATTAACTTCATCCCTCACTTCATGTATGACATGTGCTATTGGAGCTTGAGGTACCACAGTTGTTGGTGGTATAGAAGTTGTATTATTATCTATGATTATCGACAAAATAGGTCTTTGCACTTGATATAGTACTCTTCTGCAACATCTCCATCATGATGTTCATTTGTACCATCATATCATTCATTTTGGTACCAAGCTGTGCAATTTTTTTTCTTTGACCTCCATTTGACGCTGCATTTCTCTTTGTTCTCTAGCTAGCGCCATAGCGTCAATCAGTACAGGCTCTTCTTCTTCTTATATTTCTTGTAGTTGTTCTGCTCTTTGTTCATTTTTAGGAAGAGAACTTGACTGTCATTCTCCTTGTGCATTTGCAGAGACAGCTGTTGTTGGGATTGTACGACGATGCTAATTATATAAGCGTGTATCAGGCTGATCATTTCCTGGTTCAACCATATAGACAGCCTCAACACCCATAATCTCTTTCTCATTATGATCTTCTTCTTCTTCATTTTCAGTAAAGAT
Organism: Cymbidium sinense; assembly: GCA_021442155.1. Taxonomy (NCBI): domain Eukaryota; kingdom Viridiplantae; phylum Streptophyta; class Magnoliopsida; order Asparagales; family Orchidaceae; genus Cymbidium; species Cymbidium sinense. Next base: position 121,272,451 of record CM038224.1, on the reverse strand, counting down.
CAAAGATCTATCCTCTATTTGCTTCTTTGAAGACTCTTCTTCATAAGCGTCAAATTTGAGTTCCACGAGTTAGGTGTTGATCTTGATGGTGTGGCGAGAGAGTTCATCTATATCTCCGACCATATAGATGACTTCTATTTCCATAGAATCTTCTTCATTATTTTCTTCCTACACACGAATTTATGATCGACGTTTCCAATGGATCTCTGGTTCAACGTACGGAACAACCACCTCTTCTATTAAAAGACCACGATCAACGTCAACCTTCTCTTGTAGGGGTGAAACGATGGTGATGGGATCCCCAGGATTCTCCGGTGACCATCATATCTTTCATCATTGATATCCCTTCTTTTGGGTATCCATTTGATGATTTGATTTTGAGGTGGATTTTGAGTATATGTATCAGATGTCACACCCCTTCTATTACTCAGAGTTTCATTATGGGATCTTGGCCTCCAGATATGTTTACCCTTTTGTTGGGACCTTTCAGCAGCGGATTCTTGGACACGAGGTCCAAGTGTCACACTCCGATGCTCACCATGTGAAGTGTATTGGGATCGCTGGCCAGTTACTAGAAGAGATGACAACTTTCTTGGTGGAGCTTCGGTATTTTCCCTCATCACAGGCTTCTGAAATCTTCTTTTCATTAGGCCTCTATCCTTAGCTACTTTAAGAACTTTATGTATCCTAGCAGAAAATATTTCAGGCTGTCTCCTTGGTGGTGGAGGAGCTTGACGTGGTTGGTTCCAAAAGGACTGCTTTATTTTGTCATTAGAGCTATTCCTTTTTACCCACTTTAGGTTGTCAAAGTTATTGTGGATAGGAATACTCACTTTTAGCGGCAGTATCGCTTGTTCATTAGGTCTTTCAAAGGGGATCTGCTGAGCCCTCAGCTCAGCATTTCTCCTTCTTCTCTGTCTTCTATGGTTAATTTGCTTCCTGATGAGGAAGCTTCATGATCATGCTTTCCAGGTACCAGAGGTTCAGTCGGCACAGCAGTTGCACCACGAAGAATTAGAGACACAGTTTGTCCCTTGATGACTCTTTTCATCACAGGAGTTTCAGATGGACCTAGCCTCTTAAAAATTGAAGTTCTCTGTTGAGAGAACTCCCTTTCTGGTTATTGAGCGGTGGCACATGGCTAGTAGGAGTTTATGAGGCCTTAGCATGGTCTCATGAATGTACCCGCTGGGTACTTTAGGAGTTCGGATTTGGAAAATTTAAGCTACCAAATTGGATGGTAGCCACGACATCTCATGTTGATGGCATTGGCTAGATGTTACCCGTCTAGGCGAGCGGTGAAAGGAGTGCTTTGTAGATCCATTTCTGTAAAAGTGAAAGATGGGGATTAGTAATTAGCAATTATTATTTCACCCCATACTTTCAAGATGCAGAGGTACTACGGAACCAATAATGGTGTAATAAAGATACACTCTACGGAATGATTCATTCTACATAGAGGCTCATATTGAATTTGTTACACACTTAAATCATCATTTTGCTATTTTGAATTTTCAAAAAAATTTATTGCTACTATAGCACATATATGACTAGCTAAAGATGGAAAGAGAATCTTGTACCCGGTGAGAAATGTGCTCAAAATTTGTCACCCGACCTCTTGATAAAAGAGTGGTTTAAAGTATGTGTAATTTTTTAGAAGGCAGATGAGATAGTAGATAAGACACTACCCAGAGATTTCATCCTCATTTGGTGAGAAATTTAGATCTGGTTCCAGGTTTCCTATAGGCGCAAGCCCCTATAATTAATTACCCCTCCCAATAAATGAGAGAAAACTTTCAAATAAGGCTAGTCATTAAATCGCTTAAAGCGTAGCGTATAGTAGCAGCATGTAGAGTTTCAAAATTTAGATTTTGAAATTTATCATTTCAACTTAAACTGGATGGTTGGGGGAATGATAACGTGCCCGATCTAGATCCCATGGTTCCATCATCCGGAGTCGTGGTCCAGTCTACTTAGTCGAGGAGGTAGTCGACAACGAAGGATCCTCATAACACATGGGTTAAGTCGTCAAATCCAGACGGGGTGGTGTTTGTCTCAAGGAGACAATCTTAAGTCTACCCCAACTAATAGGGGTTGTTTGCCTATCAAGTATACCTATGATTCACAACTCAAAGGGCGAGCCATTGGGGAGCATACACTAGTCATGATCGTAATATAATGGAGCCGGCCAAACCACGTCGAGGACTCGGTGTATATTTCATCTGGAGCCTTTATTGGTCAAACCATAGTCAGAGAACACGGGTCACGTCCTTATTGGCAAGAGATTGATTGAGAGTGAACATAGCAAAATACTTGATTTGACATTGGCTCTTTTATGAGCTAGAGTTTTCTTAATCTGTCATCTCTGAAAAATAGTTATGGAAGATGGATAGATTGAGTTTTGCTTTAAGATTTTAATGATATAATTTTATTTAGGTGATTTTTTTTATTGACACTCAATTTGAGTTAATTAGATTTGAAAATAGAACCACATTTGAATATGTTTAAGAGGTTTAGATCATGTCAACTCTGTTTAGCTGCTAACTGAGGATTAGATCTATTATCACCTGACAGAATCATCTTCTCAAATATTTCACTGATTTGAACCTCTTATTATAAGTTTTTAGGTTTTGTTAACCCGGACCCAGTCCTAAGACTAAACCGAGAAGCTGCCCGCGCAGCATCCTCAAACACTTGAATTTAAGCATTCAGCATAATGTCGGGGCACATGCGGGAGTTTATAGCTTAGCTAATTTCATCTACTTAATGAAATCATTGATTTTGAAATTCATAGTTAGAATAAAATCCTTTGATTTTTGATTAAAAGAAGACTTATGACTTTTATAAATTTGAATTTAGCATCGTCTTCTATTTATATAGATTTTGATTTAATATCATCTTCTATCTGCTTGTACGAAGAGTTGCAGATCTGGTGGCGAAGAAGGCATTTTGATGCTATGGGTTTAAAGGATAATTTAGTTTGTCATTTTAAGAAGAAGAATTACCTCTTAAATTTACTTTTTCTCCCTCTTTTGTTTAAATTTGATTTTTTCCCTCTTTTGTTTAAATTTGGGTTTCCCCCACTTTTCTTTAAATTTAGCTTTCCCCCTCTTTTATTTAAATTTGATTTTCCCCCTCTTTTGATCTCCTAATTTCTATAAATATGGCTAAAGGGGAGATGCATATCATATTCCATTTACTTGAAAGGTTAGAGATAGGACGTTTGAAAGGGAGAGGTTAAAACTTTGGTGAGCTTTCAATCCTACTTCGATAGATTTTGTAAGTGTTTTTTCACCATTCTTTTCTTTCTTTCTTTTTTTTTGCTTCTATACATGTCGTATATCATTTTAATTTCTCCCTTTTTTCTTATTTGACGCTTTTTTTAGTTCAAAATTAGCTACAAGTTTAGCTACAAGTTTTTCTATTTAGCACCTCTTAAGTTAGTTCATTTTACCCTCCCCTTTTTCTTCTTAAGTCAAAACATTTGACGCAATTTCGACCTCGTCTTCCCATTATAGTGTGCATGGGGATGTTTTGGCTTTTCGATGCCCTCGGCGTAGATGGTGTCTTGTGACACCACATCTTCTTTTTCATCTCATAGCCCTCTGAACTGTGAGGTCTTCAAATGCAAGAATACATGCAATGCAATATATAATTATTCCTCCTTTTTTTAAAGTCAAAAATTAGATAAAATTTGGCAACATTTTTCTGGGGGCGACATCAACTAGTTTGGCTTACTCTATACTTGGCGTGGCGGTGTCTTGCGACAACCTACTTTTCATCCGTCGGCCCCTGAGCACGAGGTCTTCACGCAAGAAACAAGCATATATATATATATATATATATATATATATATATATATTCACCATTCACAAAATCACCACATGTTCTAAAATATTTTGCGGCCTTATGCGGTCTTGCAAAGGCGAGGTTGGGTGTGTGATTGGGAATCTGGTGTGGATGTGAATCGAGGAAGAATTCCTTCTTGACGACATTCTTTCCCGATTCGCTGTGAATGGGGCGGCTAAAACAAGAATCGACGCGGAAGTTAAGAAAAATTCTAGACATTCTTCCCGATTCGCGAAGCAGAGACGACTAAAAGCAAAGAATCGACGGAGGAAGTCGAAGGAAGAATTCGCTCTGATATTCTTCCCATTTGCGGTGAGGGAAAGCGGTGGCTATAACAAGAGATGTAATGTCAAAATCAAAGGAAGAATTACTTCTTGATGATTTTCTTCCCGACTTATATAGCAGGGACAAGTTTGGTTAGTTTGAAGGTAGACAGAAAGAAGAGTGGACAGCCAGAAGGAAGGTGTGGTAGGTTGGGATTCTGTTGGTTGTGAGCTGAAGGGAAGGAGTCTGGCGGGTGGCCGGCTCAGAAAGCAGCTCTGCAGTTGATGGGTTTTTGGTCGAGAAGCAGAGTGGGCAGTTGTGCGGGGCGAGGTCGGTTGTGTCGTCTGAACAGCGAAGGCGAGTCTTAGCGGGCCAGCATACGGATTACACTCCGGATTTAAATGTGGGAGTAATAGCGGACTCAGGTTATGGCAGCGTCGCCGGCGGAGCAGCGTGGTATCAGCGAAAAAAGCGTCACGAGGATGCGTATGCTGGGATGCCTTGGGCGAAAGTGGAGGCGGAGGCGGATCGCTATGAGCATGAGCTGCAGCGGCCAATGTGAATGATCAGCCATGGAAAACAGGCGGTGGAAAGCGTGGGAGACGGGATTATTTTTGAAGGGGCAGGAGCAGGGGAGGAGAGAAATAATTTTCTGGGAGGAAAGAAAACAGGAAAACAAAATAGATTACCACAGACTTGAACACAGTTAACAAGAACAAGACTACTAAACTGCCTTAGCGTGTTTGAAAACAATGGACTTAGAATTATGTTCATTTTTGAGATAATAGGATCTATCAAAAAACCATTTAGAATGGGTAGACTTTGAAAAAAGCGGTTGCAAATACTCGACAAGAGCAGAATAAAACCAAACAGCATGCGCATAATTTTTGAAAACCATATTTCTGTAACCAAATAAGAACAATCCTCTGTCAAAAAAAACACAAGTATTTTTCGGTAAAATCATGCCTCTTATACAAGACCAACAATATCAAGCCATAGGATAAATCCAATTAATCAATGCAGCCAATACCAACACCACATTTAACTCCAAGTATGTAAAACAACAATGAGGAAGGAAGCATCCTCATGTTGGACAAAACAAAACTCCAATTAAATACTATAGAAGGAAGGAATTATCCTTTCAGGCTTTAGCGCATACACAATCTCCCATCCATAATGCAAAGTATTTATAAATAATCTGGACTGAGACTTTGATAAAAACAGAAAAATCCATCTAAAGCATACATTTGAGCATCAATCATTCGGTTGGTGATAACTCATCTTCTTGTAATGAGCATCGTAATTATTTATACCCTTGGGTAAACATAGTGTCATCATCGTCAGTTACGATGGCAACCATGTCAAAGAGCGGATTGACATTGCTCGGACCGGCAGCGGCGTAGTAAATGTCGGAATGAAATAGCATTATCCTATTCCTCCAACTTAAGATTGCATAACACTTGGGAGGACTCATTAACCTTCCATCTTGCTATTTTAAAAATTCTATCTTTAATATGATCAAAAGTCATGATGGAGAAACATGTGAGTTATAAGCCTTTTATTTCTTTCTCTCAAATACTGATGACTAAAATAGCGTGGAAAGAAAGTGTATTCTTTGTTGATTTTATGCACATTTGGTTCTAAACTATTTAGAACTTGTTGCAAAGTAGATTGCATTAAAAAGAAATTGCCATTGGGTAGAATACTTCTGTCGGATGAATGGACATTCAAAGAAGAGAGATGAATGTGTTTTGAATCATTAAAACAAAACGCATATAGTTTGGATCGAGCCTCTTTTAGCAAGCAAATCAGTTTTAACCCACCAAGATAAAACCATCAACAATATAAAGCATAATTAAATACACGAAAACCAGATAGACTTAAACCAATTTGAAGGTAAGTGCTCAAAGGAGCTTTGAAATCCCGATTAATTGGGGTTAACCCCAAGTAATTCTAGTCATCACCACCATGTAGGTATAAACAATGAAGCATATAACAGTGGATATTCAAAAGAAGGATGGAATTCTCCAATTCATCGAAATAAAGTGCAAAGCTTAGCATCTTTATAAGTTTGTTGCAAGTGGTTGTCATTAGTATCCCACATGTTTCATGGATTTATTCCCACCAGGATGAAGCAAAAGAAAATGAATGGCCATTTCTATGTGATAATTTAATTTATCACAATGATTACATACAATTTCATTTCCTTATAGAGACTTTGTGTATAGAGGATTCAAATAGAACCGTATTTAGATTACACCATTTAAAGAGATTCTGCTTTAATGTTTTCCATTGTTTTGATTTTACATAGTGAATTAGAGAAAGCCAGAATATTCCACCTTTCTCCTTGGGAGATGTTTTATCCCAAGATATAGTAGTAAGTTTGTTTGAAACCCATTATGATAGAAGAATCTTGAAGTGAGTGAAATTTGCTTTAAAACACCTTTGGGAATGATCATAGATCTAAACCAATAAGATATGAAGTTGTTAAAGATGATCTAAGTAATTGTAATCTTCCTCAAGAGACAAAACTTACACTTCCAACCACAAATCATCTTTGCAATTTGTCAAATAAACTTGAGAAGTTCATGTGTTTAGGAGATCCCAAAGTTAGGGGAAGACCCAAATATTGAGAGAGAGAGAGAGGAAAGTGGAGAGAATAAGAGAGGAAGTTGAGAGAAATGGGGGGTGTTTTTTTCTTTTTCAGTTTTTTTTTTAAATTTTAAATTAAATTAGTTTTTTAAAAGAAATGAGAAGGGTTATTGATTAATTTGAGAATTTTTTAAATTAATTTTAAATTAATTTAAATGATTTTAATATGGTTTAAGTAATGATAATACTAGTCATATATATATCAATTTAAGATAATTTTCATAATGAGCATTATGACATCTTTGTGATGGATGCCATTGGTTGAATCAAGATTTATCTTGGGCTTTCTTTTTTTTTTGTCTCTTTTTTTTTTCTGTTCTTCCCACGGGAGAGAGAGAGAGAGAGAGGAAAGTGGAGAGAATAAGAGAGGAAGTTGAGAGAAATGGGGGGTGTTTTTTTCTTTTTCAGTTTTTTTTTTTAAATTTTAAATTAAATTAGTTTTTTCAGAAAACTGAAAAGAATGAGGAAGGGTTATTGATTGAGGGGGCAATTTGAGAATTTTTTAAATTAATTTTAAATTAATTTAAATGATTTTAATATGGGTTTCGTGACAATAAATACACATAGTCAATATATATATCAATTTAAGATAATTTCATTTATTACGACGCAATGAATTTGCGTCGGATGCCATTTGGTTGAATATAATTGAGTCAATTTTAAAAATCATTGTTGCCATTTTCACTGCTTCGAATTTGAGACTTATCGAATTGAGTGTGAGCGATCTTATTTGATAGATTTATTTGAAGCCAATGACATGATCAATTTCAAGAACGGAGGTCATTTGACTTGCATCGGTGGCTCCTGTGCTCGATATATGTGTATACATGTTCACAACTTGAGCGCTTAATCGATTGATCGTTAGATTTTGCAATTCTTAATTCGGTTTCGACATTACGAGCGGCAAGTCCGTTATTCGTCGAGATCATTCGACCATTTTCGTTGGCGTCATGTATTTTGAACTAATTTGTAATTGTCGCTTAGTCCGTTGAATTCGATTTGTTGGCTTGTTTTGATTTGTGGCACACATATGGATGTCAACAATATATAAATAATTAAGTTACAAATTATTAAGATTCCATTTCCTTTCCTTTCACCGAATGTAAATGAAGCCTTAATCGGTCAGCAGTAATTACGATACATGACTCATTTTATCTCTAATATAATTGAAAACATTAAATGATAATTTTGCATAATCATGCATTAATTAATATATTAATGATTCATTATGTTTAGAGAAGGGACGGCGACGGTGAACTTTGAGAGGAAGGCCTTTGGAACTGAGGAATGGCATATCCCACAGGATGATCGGACTCAACGAGCTCCCATTCAAAGTTGAGGAGAAGGTGGTGGAGAAATATGGCCGTCTCCATTTCTTGCTAGCTCCTGTCCCGGGCATTTTCGAAGCCCTTGACCAAATGGCATATATGCTGTGCTTTGATGATTTATCTGAAAATTTTAATAAATAAATAAATAAAATACTTGCATGTTAGCCATTTCTTTCTCTCTCTCTCTCTCTCTCTCTTATATAAATGCAAATAATATTTTTCTCTTATTCAATTCACATGTCATCATTTAATTTATCTGATATTCGATTATATTAATATGTAATTAGTAGCTACTGTTTAAATTAATGAAATGACGTTAAACTAACCTTCCATCTCCATGGATCAAACTTTTCAGGATTTTCATGCACAGAAGAGTCCATATGAGCTGAAACAAGCAGTAAAATCACACTCCATCCACTCGGAATGTCGTAGCCTGATTTAATCAAATATATATATATAATTACGTAATTAATTAATCATTATAAAAATCTTTTACAATTCTCATATATTATATAAACTTTGATTTTTTTTTATTTTTTTTTCTCAGGAAGTATATCAGATCTCAGATATACCTTTGAAGTGAACATCCTTGCTTGCATATTTCCTAACCATCTTTATGATATTTCGCAGACGCAGTGACTCGCTAATAACCTTCATAAATGTAACTTATATTGGTTTTTCTCTCTGAGGTTTGGAACAAATCCACAAGTCAACTAATCATATTATAGTATATCAAAATTAAAAAAATAACTAAAATAGTTGAATATTTGAATACATTTTATATTAAAATAAATAAATAATGAATTAAACTGTGAAAGTCAAAATTGATACTTACGCATTGAGTGAAGCTCATCTTTTTTATAATCATCCCACGTTAGTCCATCTGCCTCACCTCTTTCCATCTTACTCTTAACTATGCCAATATGTTCTTCCTAAATTATTCATTCATATATATATATATATATATATATATATATATATATATATATATATATATATATATATATATATAAAGTTAAATATATACTTTTCATTGATGAAAATAATTAATTCTAGTAAATTAAGAAATAATTAAATTTGAACTTTTGCTCTTACCCTCAGTTGCTCCAAAGCCATGGGGCATTCATGAAGGTAATAGACAGACAAAACAATGGAGGTGGATTGGTCTCGTCCACCAAAGATTAATCCGACAACAGATCTCCAATTTGCTCAATACTAAGGTTTTCAATTTTGAAGAATGAAACCAGAAGATGATCAAATTCATGCCCATCTCTTTTTTTACGATCCTCTCCTCCATCACTAGATCAAGTTTACGTAAAATGGCCTTCCTTGACTTCAAAATCAGACATTCTATTGTCAAATATATATAATTTTGATGTTCATTAAGTGTGAACTTTGATTTGATTTTATTTAATTATATAAGTATATTGTTTCATTTGTGAAGCTTAAAATACATAGGATATCTTGACAAAATTTGGTCAAGGAATGTGTAATATTATTGAGGTATAATCATGAATAATCATTCAAAATAATTTATATTACAGTTAATTTTTAATATTTATTTTAATTTACTTTTAATAATGATTTTCTAACTTAATTTTGATCAATAAAAATAATTGCCTTCCGTGTAGTCAAAATAGGCGAACCAGACCCTTCATGAAAGACATGTATAATTTTCGAAGCTCCTCAGCCTCTTCCACACCAGGGTTCATGCTAAGCACATTCTTCACCATCACATTGAATGTTACCTACAATTAATTACCAAATTATTTAAATTAATTGTAATCATAAACCTTGTTAGAAATGATGTTAAAAAAATGAGAAATATGTAATTTAGAAATGATATTTAAAATATGCAATAATCTAATGAGCTTCTTCAATCATAAACCTTGCAAGCTTCTTCTTTATGGGAAAGGTGTTCTCCTTCCAGTCCTTCATTATTTGTCGACAATTCGATCGATATAAGACAAAGAGAGTTTTAAGCTTTGCTATGCCGTGAAGCTGAGAGAGAGACACTTGGATAGTGATGCATCTCTCCATTAATGATGAGCATGGAAGTCCTCCCAGAATGTGGGAGGCGTCTTGACCATGCTGAAGAGCTTCCATCATTGAGGAGGACGAAGCGTTGGAAGTCAACATCGGCCGAGAAGATAGTCGGCTCCCCCATGATGTGGCTCTTGTAGGTCTTCCCATACCAACATCAAAGTTGCAGCCTTTAATATTAAATTTAAGAGGTCATGCCTTATAAATACGAAATCCAATCAATTTCATTTTTTTTATGATATTCTTTATAAATGGTAATCAATTTTGTGACTTACCTATATAATTGTTGGTAATCATTATTTTTAATTAGATGATCAGTATTATTATCATATAAATGACTAATTAAATAATTCAATCGTAATTAAAAATATTACCTATAATATTTCAGAAAATTAATATGGCATCACACTATTTAAAAAGATGTTATTATAGCTGAAAACTCCTAACGATATCATTCTGTATTTAAACAAATACAGTTTCTAACATTGAAAAATACATATAGATTAATATAAAGTGAAAATAGAAATTCTAGCTTACAAAAAGAAGATAAATTTCACTCATCTTTTTTTTTTTCTTGCGAAGAAATGAAAATACTTACCTTTGAATGTTTCGCTCAGCGAAATCTCCATGGGAATTGCAGGGTGATGACTTGAGGAAGGAGATGTTCTCCCAGATTGATAATGGCCACCCCATATTTCCTGGAGGAAGATTCATCCCTTTTCTCCTCCATTTTAAGCTGCACTTTAAGCCTATGGTCAGCCATATTAAGGCTGCAGCAAACGCTGGAAGAAGAAGAAGAAGAATATGCTTCAAAAGAAATATCTCTAAAGAAATGAATCCCATTTTTATCCTTATTGCAACTTCTTCATTGTTGAGTTCCTTATATATATAGTGAAAAAAAATAAGGTGAGGGTAGGATGAGTTATAAAATTAATAAATTTATTTTAAAATAAGAATAATATAAACATTATATATATATATATATATATATATATATATATATATATATATATATATATATATATATATATTATAGATAAATAAATATTTTTTATTTAAAAAATAATAAATGATATTTGTAAGATAGATGCTTTCAATAATTATTTTTAAAAACTATATACATTTTATAAGATTTATTTTATTAAATTATTATATGGATCAAATTATATGTATTTCCTACTTATTAACTTTTTTAAAATAAATATATTTGCATGATATAAATCATGCGGGTTTATAAGAGATCTTGTGAAAGTTGAAATAAAAATAAAATGATTGAATTATATTTTTTTAAAAAAATTACTAGAGATAAAACACATCGATGCTTAAATAATTGTATTTTTATAATTTACACAAACTATAATTTTATATTATATCTTAAGAACATATATATTTTTGAATAATATTGATTTCATATTCAAAATAGAAGTTAAATGATACTTCATTAAAATCATCCTATCAAACACAACTCTTAATATACTTTTTGAATTAAAAACTTTTAAAAGTAATTTATAATATAGTTCATCACATCATCATCAAAATTATTAAAAAAAAATGAATTTTAGGTGTTTTATGTTCTGAAATTTGTATCAGAAAGACTAAAAAGACAAGTAAATAAAACAACGCTAATACGTGTGATCTTGACATCTTATTAAGAATCGAATCTAAGGAATTGCTCTAATTGGAGTTGATATCCATCCAAATTTATTATTAGCTGTGGAAAAAGAAGAGTAGGTGAGAATTAATTTAATTGATAAATGATTTAAATTTTATTGTAAAGATTTTGTGATTGAATTTTGATCATATTAAATTTATATTTTGATACTCACTTCTCCAAAGAATAGAACAAGAGTAGTCATGCATTGTTTGATTATTTGTCTGAAATCAATTGTTGCCTAAATAAATAATATTAATTAATCTTTGCTCTACTAATTTATGTAATATTGTTACATAATTTTCATAAGTTGATATCACATCAAAAAATTTATTCTATCTAATATTATTCATGACTTAAATTTGTAGATATCAAAGGATTGTCAAGACTAATACTTGAAAAAAAAAATTTGAATATGATAGTGACACTTAGATATTGATTAACTAAATATTAAGATTTAGATATTATATATAAAAATAAATGAGAATTATGCATTACATATATAAAATATCCTCATCTAAAAATTCACAAGTAAAACTTATACGCATTAAGGGAGAGTGAGAAGGGAAAGAATTCTAGGAGAGATTCGAGGGTCTTTCTATAAACACATAGCCTATCAATCATCATCAATGCACCATTGATTGCCACCATCACAAAAATGATGATGTATGTCATTGACATCCATCATCACATAAATAATAGTGACACTCATCATCCGATCATTTCACATATTACTACTCATCGTCACCCATCATCACAAAGCCACATATTGCCAGCAATAGTGATATCTATCATCAATAATAAAATATATGCATGCCATCATCAATAATATCACATATGTCATCATCATTAACATTGATATTCATAAATATTAATAACGCTAAAGAATATTATTGTCAATAAACATTATGCATGGTATCATCAATAAAGTTTATACACATTATTCCTAACAACATCAATAGATATTGTTGTCATAAACACACATCCTCATAATGATGGCATCCATCATTTTTAATGACATCAAAGTGCATCATCATTATAAATATCAATTCTCATCATCGCCAATAAAGTTGATGCATGTTATGCTATTAAGGTTGATGCATTCATGTCATAATCACCAATGTTAATGCAAATCATTACTACTAGCACCGGACTATCATGAATAATGCTACTATTTGTTATAAGCCAATAAGGTCAATACAACTATCACTATAAAGTTAATACATATTATCACTACCTATTATTTACTTATATTGATGCCATCATTATCACCAACAAAAGTCTAACATTGTTAATAAAGCTAACATCTATTATTAAAGGAAAGCATATCATTACTAAGTGACTCATATCACCTTCACTAATACTAACTCATGTCATCACCACCGATGTTGATGAGGATTACCAATAAGAATAACTTGGTCATTACTCATAAAGTTGAAATTGATGTAAACTACCATAATATCTTCTCAATAATAATCAATAACATTATCTTATCGATGGCATAAGTGTTTTAAGATTTAGTGACACATCCAATAATATTATATATGTCAATCATTTATTGCACTTAAAATATAGATAAAGTTTCACCAATAATATTGTTAACACACATTATTTAAAATAAAGCCAATTTTGTACTCAAAAAAAAAATCATCCACCATAAAAATCAATATATTTGTTTTATCAGTTTTAAACTTACTAATATATAAAATACAATGAATCCCAAATCATCAAAAAAGTATAGTCATTTGTACTTCAGTGATAGCGAATGATTAACACAATAATTGATGAATCGTATGATAGAGATTATGGCAAATTATTTTAACCAATTTATTATCTTAGTTAAAAATTTGTTAAAATTTGTTAAAAAAATATTAGAAAATTTTATAATCAAATAAAATTATGATAGCTTTTCTAAAAACAAAAAATTACAAATAATTATTTTAAGGAAAACCAACACCACATATTTAAGCTAATATTTAATATTTAAATATTTAAAAAGTATTTTATATTTATTTTTGATGTAATATAAAGATTTACTATTAATTAGCATATGGATAGCATTGGATTGATTGGTATTTTGTAAATCCGATTCCAACTAAAAGCTAAAATTTAATTGTGATAATTTAAATTTTAATGTATTTATATTTGATAGTAAAAACAATTAGATATATCATTCTCGAATTCACTAAGATATATTTAATTCTTGTTTTATGCGATTCTAACAAAAACGTTTTTAAAGGTTTTCCCTTTGTTTTACTTGTTATTCTTGCATAAATTTTAGTTTTTTCTATATATATATATATATATATATATATATATATATATATATATATATATCATAAATTTGTACCACAAAAAAGGTTTTTTTGTCATTATCTTGAAACAGCACAGGTCAGCAGCTCATTAAAAAAGCTTTGAATATATACAGAGCACAGCTTCCCCCCAACCACGCACTGTAAAATGATTTATATATTATTATTATTTTTAACCATTTTAGATTTAATTAATGTTTAAAAAAAAGAGTTGGAGAATCTCGGGATAGTATCCTATCCTATGGCCAGAAATAGATTTAAATAAATAAATTATAAATCTGATAGAATTATTAATCATTATCCTCAGGTTAGAAAAAAATATCTTTTGAGGATTCCCATTGTAATTCACGATTTGCTTGTTGGTTGCCATTTGTGCATTCTATTATCTGAGTTGTAATTAATTTTTAAATTATATTTTTTTTTTAAAAAGTATATATATATATATATATATATATATATATATATATATATATATATATATATATATATATATTACTGATTAATTTATATTTGATATATCCTCTAAAATTTATAAATCAAGCTAGATTTCAAATTAAGCTATATTCAATAAAATTAAATGATTTGTGAGATGATCCAATCACTAGAATCGGGTCAAATTATCCATAAAATGAAATCACGAGTTTCAAAATCACCTAGATGATCAAATGACTTCCAAATTTGGCATACTTATAGTCGAATCGGCGGCTTCAACGAGGCGAATCCAAGTCTAGATCATCAAATTGAAGATCGTTTGAATGGTCAAATCACCAAAATTATCATGATCAAATGAATCGATATAAACCGTCGATAGAGTGTTTTGGGATTTTAAATTTATACTAAAATCTCTCAAAATCCTATAAAGACATCATTCTTGTCATGAAAGGGAGAAGAGTTGAAGGCGAACTTATGAGAAAGCTGAGAGATAGCTAAAAGTTTGAAGTTATCGTCATCGCATCTCGCCGATCACCTATTGTCGCCTTCAAAACAATTATCAACGTTAGCATTTGTATTACTATCAATTCTCATTATCAAGCTTTCTCGCATACAATCTTGTAATCTCGTTATCGGGAAAACTTAAACTTTGTATTCCAAAGTAGTATATAGTAGAATATTTTTTACTAGCAGTGATTTTCTCATATTTTTGGGATTTTCTATAAAAATCTGGGTTCGCTCTCTTTTAACTATTTGTGTATGTCTTGAATTTTCATCTTAAAGATGAAGTTTTATTATCTTAAGTTTTGACATACAATAATAATAAAAGAATTTAATATTTTGTTTTATAGAAAGATGCAACAGTATATAAATAAAGAATTGTTAGAAAAATTAAAATTTTAACATGAAAATTGGGAAAAAAATTATATAATTTGGCTGAATAGAAATAATTTCACTATCATATTATATAAATTTTATGAAATATTTTACTTATAATTGAAGAAGACGTTGATAAAACATAATAAGCATGACATGTGAAAGATAAATTATATGATAGAAATTGATATAAGAGATTTTTGCATTAAAAATATTTTTTTATGTTTTATTTGCATTTTTTTAAACTAAGAACTTGATTAATAAAATATTTTTAAGACTTTAATTAGGAAAAAAAATATTTTTTATTTATGCTGAATTTTGAATTTTATTAAATTATGATTTATCTTACTTTTCTTCCAATTATTCTTCTTGTTGTAGCTTTTCTTAATGGAGAGAAAAGTCAATTCTTAGTGGAGTAGTTTGTTATAAAAATTATTATTTGATTAAATGCTCTATAAACATTAAATGCTCTATAAACATTAAACATTATATATATATATATATATATATATATATATATATATATATATATATATATATATATATATATATATATATATATGTGGGATCATCTCCCATAACATAACATGTTTAAATAGTTAATTTCATTGCCATTAGACCATCATGGATGAACACATATATTAAGATTAAATCCAAATGATTAGGCCAAATCAAGAGTAATTTTATCTAATCATGACAAAGTGTAATCAATTCAATTTAATATGAATAAATAAAATTATTATTATTATTATTATTATTATTATTATTATTATAAGGATATCATTACCACTATATAAAGATAAATATTTTGAACATTTAAAAAAAAAAAAAAAAAAAAAAAAAATTATATATATATATATATATATATATATATATATATATATATATATATATATATATATATATATATATATATATATAAATATTTTAGGTAATAAGGTGCATTTAACTTTAAAAGTTAGTAATGTAATATTTTAGATGTGATATTAAAGAATTAAATGTTATTTATTTGAATATTAAAGTTAATGCATTAGATATGTAAATATATAAGAATTGTGTGGTATGTATGTAAATTTTCCTTTTTTTTTCTTGGACTTCTTAATAAAATAAAGCTGCATTATAATAATAAATAGTCAAAAAAATCAAATACTAAATTTGACTAGTTACCTCCATGTGTTTCATGCTCTTGAAGGTTATTTATATTTGTAAATAATATTTATTATATATTTAATTTTAGTAGAGTTTACCAGAGGCTTGCGAATAAACCCTAACCTTCAGATCAAAAATTATTTACAAATAGATACCAAAAATGAAAATTTACACCAAATATGACACCGTTTATTATTTGATAGCTATTGTGCAACCAACAACAATTTTAAAGATTCTGACATTTTTTTTTACACAAGTGGCAAAAAAAACTCAAATTGTTTACAAAGGAACCCATTCATCACACCTAAAATGAGCAACAATTAAAACTTCTCACATTGATAGGCCTCCATGCCCCTCTAAAATTAATGAAAGCCACCATTTTCATATATATGACTTCAAGTTTACAAGAATAATTTATAATTGGCAATAAATGAAACAAAATTTTAAAATAATGTATAATTATATTTATATATCATTATATATTATGTATTAATATATTAAAAATATTTTGAATATTTTTTATATGTAATACATAGAATACACATTACATGTCGTACTTTCACATTTTTTATACATCTTGGTGATGTGAACTTTCCCATTTTTAACATTTAGGACCCAACAAATGCTTAAAATGACAAGATTTTCTGTCCTCACAACATGGTCATAAAGGTTAACCATGCAAAAAAGAACAAAGATGGAGTTCAGAGGTTAAAAAGAAGTCTGACAGAGAGAACAGTTAAAACCAAAGAAAACGGTGGCATTCTTCTCAAGGAGAAACCCATTTGTAGAGCTACATGAATTTCACATGTATTATTGTGTATTCTTGTGGATTATTGTAATACATAATACTATACAATAATACATATTGAAATGTACATAGCTCTACTTACATTTGACTATGGAGAGGAGAGTCATTGATGGCCTTATTTCAAAAACAACAAACCCTAAGAAAGACTAAAAGCAAAGTCTAATCAACCATTAGCCCCAAGTTTCTACTATGAAGACTGATTAAAAGGAGAAAATTTTAAAACTAAGGTTGAGAAAAGAACATAAAAGCGCAGAAGAAGCTGCTTTCAGATTCAGTTGAACTGTCTGAAAGCTGAACGTAATTTCCTCACCAGCTCCTTCACTGTCATGGAAAAGCCTTCCTCAATCTGTAGATGAATTAAAAATATAAACAAAAGAATTTTCAGAAAAATTCAAAAGTTTGATCTCTTGACCAATACAAGCTAGAAATTTGAGAAGCCCATTTGTTTAAACCTAATTAAAAACCTCACGATAATATAAAATATTATATTTTTATATCATTTTTTCTTATTTTATGTGCTAAAATGACAAATAAATAAGTTAACGTGAGAGCCACCAAATTAACTCAGATAGAAATAGTATACAAAAAAATCATTAAAGGGCAAGGCATTTTCTTAAAATAACAAGAGGTTTAAATTTTGAAAAAATAATTACAGAACAGCATATAAAATCAATGATTCCAAATAGCTTTTACAAAACATTTTTTTTTTAAGTAAAAATCTACAATATACATACATACATACATACATATATAATTATTGGATATTATATATATGTGTGTATGTGAATTTTAATTTTTGGATGGCAATTAAAAATTAGAGATAGAATGATTTTAATTTTATATATAATCAAAATTTGAATATTGCGAACGTATAAAAATACCCTTTTTATATATATCAAAATATACCCTAAAGCAGCATAAAGTAAATTAGAGTCTGTTAGATGTATGAAAAATGGGGTTCTCAGGAACACTGAAAAGAAGTGTTCAACAAAATGCCGCCAGAAGTGAACTTGCCTGAGCCGTCACCGTGATATCAAGAGACGAAGCTGCAAAAGGCACGGAACTGGTGCTCACCACTGTGAGCTGAAGCTTTTCGATCTCTAATAGAGCTCGAACCAACACTCCCCTTCTATTCTCGCAGTGGATTTTAATGAGCAGTGACTTGTCTGAGAGCTTAACTTCAATCTCAGGTAACGGAGATTGGTCTCCGTCGAAGTTCTCATCGGATGAAGAAGCCTCGTTCTCTTCTTCAGTAGAGATGTGGAACTTCTTCACGAGAACAGCTGTCTCCACTGTTCTCTTGGCTGCTTGCTCCTCTAGTGTTTTTACTTTGTCTTGTAGTGTCTTTAGGTATTTGATCGCATCGCTTAGCACCGATGCTTTATCCATCTGTCAGATTTTAACACTATAAGAGTCGATATACAGTACAACATAAGTTAAATTAGAGTTAATGGTTATGCATTTACTTATGCAGAAGATTCAACTTCTCGTATTTTATAAATTTGAATAAAATCATATATAGTCATATAATTTAAAAACTTTACTCTTAAATTCATCTATTTTATAGAAGCTTTAGCATTTTTGAATTTAGAAGAACTCATTTCGCCTCCTCTCACATTTCAGTATGTTGTAGTAAACTATTCAATGAAAATTCAATTTGTGATCTTTATGGGTCTTAATGAATTCTATTATGATCGAGTAAGTTATAGTGATGATTTTTAGATGATATGATTAAAGTTTGCTCTCAGCATTTAATATTTACTGATTTTTAAAAAAATTAACTGGTTTTATTGATTATAAAGTAGTTGAGATGCACATAATATAAGAAAGAAATCTCATTATCTCATATCGAAAAGCAAGTAAAAGCACTTGATGAATCTAGATAAAAGATCAAACTAAAAGAATAAAGTGCTGATTTGGTTGCTTGAAAGAGGTAGGAGCTCTTCTAGTCGCTAAAAGTTTGAAATTATGCTAGCTCTATAAAACAAGGGAGAATTCATTACCTTTTTTAGGCCAGGAACAATGGCTGAAAGGGCTAATTTATGTAATATTTTCATACATAATTTTCATAACTTGACATCTCATCAAAAAATTTATTCGATCAAATATTATTCATGGCCTAAATTTGCAGATATCGAAGGACTAACTATTCAAGACTAATACTTGGAAGAACAATTTTGGATATGATGGTGACACTAAGGCATTGCTTAAGTAAATAATAAGATTTAGATATTAGATATATAAATAAATGAGAATTATGTGGTACATATGTAAATCTCTTATGAAATTTTCTCATCTAAAAACCTACAAGTAAAACTTATACGCATTAAGGGAGAGTGAGAAGGGAAAGAATTCTGATCAAAATTAATTCTGATCAAAATTTGAATAAATAAATTATGATATTAGAACAGCAATGTTAAGAATTTGAATTATACAATAATAAGCTAATATATTTTTACTATATCATCAATATTAAAAATAAAATAAAAAACAGTTTTTTTAATATTTAACGTGATATTTAGTAACTCCTAGTGCAATTATTTTATTGATCTCTTGATTAATCTCATAGAAATAGAGATAAATGTTATTTTTAATGTTCTAAGTATGCCAATATTTTATTATTAAAATACTACAAAATTTGCCCATGCAACATATAAATTAATTTTATAAACTATATAAAATTTAATTTGATTATTTAAAATTGCATGAAATGCTCTTTTCTTTAGCTCTAACATTTGTGTATATATATATAATCATTATCTCTGAATTGTGCTCTCCCGCATTTTTTTTTTTTTGATGATATGAAGATAATATCTTTGTCTAACTCATTCAACTCTTAACCTAACGTCATTCATCTAATTTGTATAAAGTTATATCGATCATCTTCTATATGACATCTATATTATGATGCCTATTATAATTAAAGCAACATATAATCGAAAGAGAAGCTTTCAAACATAGTAAGGAGCATATCTTGCAATTGAAGAGAGAAGATAGAAATTTTTTTTAATTATTATTGCATGCTAAAATTCAGAGTAGAGTGTTATTATTTTGCATGATGATTCAGTGCATGCACAGATAATTAAAAAGAGGAAAGTGGATACTAGAGTTTTTATGTGAAAAAATTCTAAAAAAAGGGTAAAAAAATTGCCTAGTTTAAATAGTCCACTATATATTTTGAGTTATAATATTTTACTCTTCTCCTACGATGAAGGAGAGGAGGTCACAAAATTGTGACTACATAAAAATCAGGCAATAACACCTCCTTAAAATTAAATTATAACAGTTGTATAGTGATGGCCAAGCTATAACAAATTATGATCAAACTTTTGAAGATGAATGATAGTCATGATGAATAACTTAAAGCTTACAAGTTTAGCTCTTCACCTCTTTTCAAAACTTCCTCTTTTTGCTCCCCCTTTCAAGATAAGAATGGAGTACTTTTTATAGTATTTTGGAAGGGCTATTTTGATAATTTTAGCCAAAATTTTAAAACACTTCATTGGATGATGTATATTGATTCTCTTAATTCTAAATAATTTATTGATAATTTAAGTGTCTTAAAGACTTCTAATTTAAGTGATTTTGAGCTCATTAGATTTCTCGTCGCTCGATAGTAAACATGCTATATTTAGATATTGTTTGACCATTCAATAACTCAAAAGTTTTAACTATGCTTCAAGTTAATTGAGCTCATTTAGACTCAATTGAATTATTTTTAATGTAGGTAGACTCATTCATCAAGATGTTCATTCTGCTTATAAATTGATTAAATTAAAATTTAAATTATTTTTAAATTAATTTTATAAAATTAAATATACATATTATCTCAAGATATACTTAATTTGATAAATTTTAATGTAATATATCAAAATAAAATAAAATAAATAAAGATGGTACTAATAGCAATTGCAGCATCTTCCTTCCCACATTGAGCCTTCATTTTTCAAACAGATGATTGTATATCAAAATCTTTAATTTTATGTATCAAAAACATTTGATGTGTTTCCTTGAAAAGTTTAATGAAATAGTGATCTCTGTGCATAGGTGAATGTATATAGATATCATCAAACTATATAAACTCATAATGTGTTATGTGATTATGATCTTTAATATATTTATCTCTAATTTGTATTTAATTTTGCTCAATATTTTATCACTAAGATAATATTTATATGCACGTATACTTATATCTGTCGTTGGAAATAATACGTAATCTTGCTATATATATATATATATATATATATATATATATATATATATATATATATATATATATATATATATATATATATATAGCATATATATATGCTGTATACTTTCGAGAATTATATATATAGCTTACTGTGTTGTGTACTTTCGAGAATTTTAGCGGTCGTTTGAAATCATTTTTATTTTTTATAATTTTATTTTATTTTATTTTAAAATAAAATATATTTTATGATACTCATTGATTTTGAAGATATTCAAAATATCTAAAAATTATTTTAAATATTTTTAAAAATAATATTATTTATTTTTAAAATAAAAAATAAAAACACTAAAAAAACATACTATACAAATATATTTTTAAAATAGCATTAAAATAAAATTAAAAATTAAAAAATAAAAATGATCCCAAACATCCCTAGAGTATATATTGAGTTTAGAGGCATGCAGGAGTTGTGCACCTTGGACTGGAGAAAATATTACGTCGACGCGATCGCATCCGCAAATTAATATGTGTCTACTCTTAAAATACTGCTTTTTGACTTTACCATGCGATAACGGAGGGACCAGATGCCATTACTGTGACGGGGACCCGACCCGGCTCGTTATTGCACTTGTTGGACTTCATTTTCGCGCGCGTTGCTAGACACCATTTCCGATTCCGTGCGCGGGAGAAATTTAAATGTCCGAGATATAAATAGATTTATGACACTCAAACAAAGAAGCATTTTTAAAAATTTTTCAAACGAATTGGAGAGAAGAGAAGCAAAAATCTTTCATTTCAATTGTTATAAAAACTCTAAAGATGAATATGGTGACCAATTTAGCGGATGATGATATAAATACGAATGTATCATAAATTATAGATTATATATATATATATATATATATATATATATATATATATATATATATATATATATATATATATATATATATATATATATATATATATAGTTATTCAAACACTTAGATCTTCTTTGAAATTCTTTTTTAACAAGAAACAATTTGCATTGTTTAGAGTTCTTTCCGGGAGGATTTGAGTGATTTTGGGCAGTTTTTCATACACTCTAGATTATGAATGAGGTAAATTTCCTATAGAGTTTTATATATATAGTTATTTTGAAACACTTACTGATCTTCTTTGAAATTCTTTTTTAACAAGAAACAATTTCGTGCATTGTTTAGAGTTCTTTCCAAGAGGATTTGTGTGATTTTGGAGCAATTTTTCATATGTACACTCTAGATTATGAATGCATCGGTAAATTTTCTATAGAGTTATATATATATAGTTATTTTGAAACACTTATTGATCTTCTTTGAAATTCTTTTTTAACAACAAACAATTTCGTTCATTGTTTAGAGTTCTTTCCAAGATGATTTGGGTGATTTTAGAGCAATTTTTCATATGTACACTCTGGATTATACACCCTTTTTTATTTTAAACCACTGGGGACTTTTTATATCATTTCTAAATGCTATTATAGGCTACTTTGAGTTCTTTCTAAGAGAATTTTGGTGATTTTGGAGCATTTTATAGAGTGTACACTCTGTACACTCTAGAATATACACCATATTTTTAATTTTAAACCATTGGAGGACTTCCTATATCCATTCTAAATTCTATTATAAGCTGCTTTAGGTTCTTTCTAAGAGGATTTGGGTGATTTTAGAGCATTTCTCGGAAGTGTACACTTTGGAGTGTATACCCTTTTTTATTTTAAATCAATGGGGGAATTTCTATATCCCTTCTAAATGCTAATATAAACTGCTTTGAGTTCTTTCTATGAGGATTTGGGTGATTTTGGAGTAATTTTTATGTGTACACTCTGTACACTCTAGAGTGCACACCCTATTTTTTAAATTAAACCACTAGGGGGATTGCCTATATCCCTTCTAAATGCCTGCTTTGAGTTCTTTCTAGGAGGATTTGGGTGATTTTGGAGCAGTTTTTCATGTGTACACTCTGTACACTGGAGTGTACACATTTTTTTTTTTTAAATCACTAGGGGACTGCCTATTATGGATCTCAATAGTGTAATATGCTATATGGAATGCCTTTCAGCAATATGTTACATGGAATGCCTTTCAACAAATATCCGTATGGAATGCCTTTCAACATAATTCCATTTTTTTTTATCAATTTTCCAGTGTACTGTACACCCTTTTTATTTTAAGCAACTTGGGACTTCTATACCCCTTCTACATGCTATTATAAGCTACTTTAGGTTCTTTCGAGGGGAATTTGGGTGATTTTGGAGCAATTTTTTATGTGTATACTTGTGGTGTTTGTTTTTGATTTTGTATATATGAGGGACACGACACAGATTTGAGGGTGTACTTAATGAGGTGATCGAGTATGATATCAAGGAATAATGTACTATCTCAAAAAATAGAAATCACTACCCTATAATAGACCTAATCATCTACTAAGGACTCCTTAGGCATGATGAGTCTTCGAATTTATGAGATTTTTCCCTTACTTTTTATGGATGAATAAAGTAGGGTTTATTTAAATTGGCTTCTAAAGTTTTCTATAGGGGCAAGCCCCCATAGTTAATTACATCCTAAGAAAGGTGAGTTCCTTAGGAATACTATCGATTAAAGTAGATAATTATTGTTTCTAAAGATTTCAAAGATAGGACTATCAATAAATTGACTATGTTTAAAAGATCAATCGGGATGGATAAAAAAGGAGACTTATTATCGAAGCCAAAAGGAGATGAGTAGGGGATGCTCGATACTAGAAACTAGTGAGCATTCTAAACTATCTATGGTTGGGCTTTATATGTTTGAAATTAAAGAGAATTATATGTTTGACTTGAAATTTTATTAGAAATCTAGGACTTATAATCGCACAATACAAAATTATGAAAATGCCTAAAGGTGAGGATTTATGCTTGTAGCTGGGAAACAACAACCTCAGATCCTAAATCTAGGGAGCCTTAGCGAGGGCCAAAGCATGTCCTAAATGAAAGAATAATTTCAATTTTATTATAAGTGAATAAATGTTATGGGGGGCTTCATATCTTCTTTCTTCATATCTTCTTCATTCCTCCTTTGGATTTGCTTGCTTCAAAGGCATCACGGGAGCCTCTTAGGATAAAGCCTTCTAGCCTCATCTAATCTCCATATCACTAATCCTAATTCTAATGCAATTACATCAAAAATAGAGAAAAAAGTAAATCTAACTACACCTACTGACAAGTATTAGCTAAACACACCATACAACCAATATGTATAACTTGGACTTAACACCACACATTGGCAACCAAGTTCAGCTATCCTAATTTAGATTATGCTTAGGGGTTAAGAAACCTACAAAAGAGAGCATTTATATTTATTTTAAGCACCCGTTAAGCATAATCTCCCACATAAGATATAATTAGGCTAATCATGACCTAACATCTAGTCAACGAAGCATACACCCTAACATCCAATCTACAACAATACATTATAAAACAAAACATACATCAAACCATGCTCCGCTCTAACATAAGGCTAAAAGTGGTGACTTAATCTAAAGTGTGTGTATTAAGGCTTGTGTGGTATGTTCTAACTAGGCTTTAGAGTTGTCATTCTCTAAGTGTGAAGGGCATTTAATTATAAAGGGTGGTTTCACGTTAAGTGATTTAATTGATTTGTAAATTTTACTTAGTGTTTCTTTTGTTTCACTTGGCCAACACTAAACAACTAAGTGTTATAAAGAGAAGAAAAGAGAGGATCACTCTCTTTCATCCCTACCTTAAGTCACATCTAAAGCAAATTAATTGAATGAATTCTCTTTAATGAATGACTTATTACATATTTTAATTAATCCTAAGTTTAGGTTCACTTTAAATAATTTCATTCAATAAGAAAGGCATCTTAAGATTAATTGAAATTAATTACTATCACATAACATATATGTTCATTTCTTTCCATCATATATATAGCATGCATATGATTAGTCCTAAATATAACTATACATGCAATTTATATCTTAGCACACTTAAATGATGAATGTAAGCAAGTGTACTTGGAATTGATGTTTCATTTGGTTGAATTATTTTGTCATATTAATTTAAAGCCCTATCTAAATTCTTACACAAAAGCATAAGGAAAGAACTCTAAATCATATGACTAATCAATCCAACCACTTGAACGAAATATGAATGCATATCTTTTTAATAGAAAAAAAAGAGAGTTTTCATTCATTAGCTAAATACACATTCAAATATATGAAAATTTTAAGCAAGTATGTCGCCATTGTTTTGCCCTAGGGGAGTGAGGTAAGAACCTCCTTGGGGCTACTTAAAGTGCATCTAATGTCCACTAATATACCCACTATTCTTAAATACATATGGATGTATAAACAACTTAAGAATAAAATCATGCAAAAGTAGAGTTTGATTTAATTGATTTATTTGTGTGAATGAATTAAAGCTCTATCTAAATTCTAATATCAAAATGCATAAGAATGAAATCAAAGTATCACCATTATTTTGCACTGGGAGTGAGGTAGGAACCTCCTTGGGGTTACTTAAAGCCATGCATCCCTGGAATGTCCAGAATAATATACCCACTAACATTCTTACTTATGCAAATCAACATATGAATGAAAGAAATGAACTTTACTTCACACACTAAGCTTATATTCACATGCACCTCCTATGTATGTATAACTAAAGTCACAATATATATTATTATTCATTAATAAGCTTTTGAAAATATATTTACAATTTAATAGTGATAATAGCAACACATATTTTTAATTAAGCCAACACATACAAGTTTGACATTAAAGAAATCATTTTATTTAATTAATTTTTGAAATAAATGAATGCATGACTACAAGTGGCATACAACATTTTAACATGATTAGAAAGAAATAAAGAAATACAACCACATAATTTCATTCAGTCCAATTAATTCCTAAGGGCAATCACATTAAACAAGCTTATTTAAAATAAACCAAAGTTTCCTAAAGCCATTTTTGATTTCATGTTTGATTTGATTTGAGAGATTTAAAAGAGGTTTGCTAATCCTAATCCCATTCCCCATATGTGTGAGTTAATTTGATTTAATGAAAAGTAATTAGATTGATTTTATGAATTGGTTAACTTAAGCATAGATTAAATCAATTAATTAACCCCTATCCACCTTAAGGTAATTAATTAAACAAATATGAGCTAATATGATGTGCAAATAAATTGAAAATTAAATATCAATGCTCCTATGAAATGAAAGGGGCCTAATACAATTAGCTCATAATTATTAATTAATTAAGCTTAAGGAACTCACTTAATTACTTTTATAGTTTTCTCACACATGTGAGCTAACCATAATTTCATTAGCTCTCTCTTTAAGTTATTGAACACCCAAAGAGCTACCCAAGAGTTAATTAAGAAAAATAAGTTTAATCAAGTTAATTAAGTTCATTAATTATCTAATTAAATTCTAATTATCCTTAATCAACAATATGAAATGGACTTAGGGAAAGAGACAAAGAAGGAAGCCTAAGTCTCAATCTCTAAATCTTTTCAATTAGTTAATTAAAGTTTAGATATGATTTGGGTTTTGATTGATTTACTTAATTAATTAATTAATGAGTTTTAATTAATTAATTTTAAAGAGGGAATAAAGAAGACTTAAGGAAAAGAATGGAAGAGGGGTCCCAATCCATTTTTCTAAGTTTCTCCACTGTCAACAGAGGCTAATGAACTCAATTAAATGATCAATTCATTGTTCATTTGATTAATTATCATTAATTAAGCTAAGAGAGTAATTAAGGCTTAACCAATTAATTACCCTAATTAATCAGCTAATAAATTCCAAGAAAATGGGGAGGTAGAGGTCATCCCCCTAAACATCTCTAAAAAGTTTAAAATTAATGAGATGATTAATTAAAGAGTAATTAGGTTAATTAAATTTTTAGTTAAGCCTTAACTAAGAAGAAATTTCTATTCAAAGTTAATTAACAATAATTTTATTGGATTTTCTCTAAAATACCTTCAAAATGAGCCCTCATTTGTATTTTTTGGATTTTTCTACAATTAGTTATGAATTTTGGAAGTTTTAGCATTAAAAATTAACTAAACATTCCTAATTAATTCCATGCATAATGGTGCGACGCCACTTTCCACGTGGCCCAACGGGATAGGTTATTTAAGTTGTCACATCCGCATGCCGAAGTTAGCAGGCGGCGAATACACTTTTCTGTGGACCGTCCGGTCTAAGATCGGACGGCCACGATTAAATCTCACAGTTAAGGAGAAAATAGAGAGGATCTAAGCATGATTAGATCAGGACCATCCGTTTCGATCACGTGGAATGGATGACCCATGATCTATCTCCTCGAGCGATGAGAGATGGATGTCTGTCTTTCATCGTTCAATCCGAGCTCACCAAAGCTCGGATGGCTTCTAAAATGATCTCACAACATCAAGGGAATGAGAGGAACACATCCCATAGTCAAAATTGCATGACAGGCAAATTCTCTTTGAAAAAGACCAACCATTTTTTTCCTAAAGCTATGGTTTTGAGGAATTACCGGAGCTCAAGATCGATGGTGGGATCGATGGAGGTAGCTTCACCTAGTTGAGACGAAGCCCTGTTGAGAAGCTTGGGCCTTGATTTGGGGTAGCTTTCCTTGGAGACCAAGATCATCCTATTTGGCATTCGGTCTTGATTGAACTCCCCCTTCCGATGGCTTTGGAGCTTGGGGAAGGATTCATTTGGCTTCGATATCATGTGTGGAGGGTGTGTGCAAGGTTGATTGAAGTTTGGTGAGCAAATGTGACTTTGGATTGGCCTCCCCTATTTTAGCTTGATGTAAAACCAAGAAAGGAAAGAATGGGGGAGCTTGGGAGCTTGGGGAAAGGCGGTGGGAGACTCTCCTTCACTCTCTTTAGCTCACAAGAAGTAGAATTCTTAAATTCCCATTCGAATTGAGGGGGTATATCCCCTCAATTGTTGAGGTGGATAGACGGTATTCAATCCTATTTTCTAGTCGGCTAGCCACCGTCAGACCACTGGACTTGTCTCCATCTGGTCCACGTGGCTCGCCAGGAGTGGGGGAAGGCTTGGGAGGTGGCTCAAGGTCTGATATGGGGAGATCTTATTTCCTTTATCCATGGGGTGCTCGATTTGGAGTGAAGGGGAAGAGGTTGGGTTTCCTTTGGTCCATGGCTAATCCTAGTGAGCTTAGGGTGGGCTAGGAAGGCTAGGCATACCCTATTTGGCAATTGGATGGTACAATGGGAGAGTGGACTTTGCCAAATGGGGGAGAAATCCTATGTGAAGAGGTTTGTCCAATGGTTAATTCCCTTGGGTGGGGCCCACTTTGCTTTTGGGCAAACTTTGGGCTGACTTAGGGTCAATTTGGGTCGATATTGGTCAGCTACTAGGGTCCCATGGGTTGATTTTGGGTGCTTAAGCTTCATTTGATCAAATGAGTTCATATGGGTTCATGTTAGGTTGGGTTGACCAATTGGTCAAATTGTGTCAAACCAAGGCTTAGGTTAGGTTCAAATGATGATTTGGAGAGTTTTAGTTTAAGTGGTTTCAATCAATTTGGCTTAGGTTTATTTTTGGCTCATTTGGACTCAAATAGGTCAAATGGGCTAAGTTGACCAATTTGACCAATTTGATCAAATTGGGTTGGGTTAGGTATTGGTTCATGTTCAATTGGTTAATTAAGAATGATTGTAGGCTTTGGTTTGATTTGATTTGGGTTTAATTTGGATTTTTCCAATTTGACCTTTTAGGTCAATTTGGGCTTGGTTGGGTCAAGTTGACCAATTTGTCAAATTAATTAACTTTTTAAGTTCAATAAATGATTTGGAATGAACTTGGGCCATTGGTTGCAATCAATTTTGGTTAAATCATGATTTAATATATTTTGGCTTTATAGGCCAATTTGGGTCAACTTAGGTCAAATGGTCAATTGGACTTGGTTTGACTCAATTGAGGATTTGATCATATTCAATCATTGATTATGAATTGGTTTCAATCAATAGTTTCAATCAATTTGGTATATGGTGGGTTTTGGCTAGTTTAGGTTTCATGGGGGCTAAAGGTTGACTTGGTCAAAGGACAAAGTTGGCATGTTTTGACCCAATTGAGGTGATTGATCATCCCTGGCATGATATGAGATTTGGTTCAATCCAATTTGGGTTGGATTAGAACTTGGCTCAAAAATATCTTTTAGGTCACTTTGGGTCAAGTAGATCTAAATGGGTCAATTGGTTTGGTTTTGGCTTGATTCAAGTTTAGTTGAACTCATATATGAGCCTATGATTGAAATATAAATCCAACTGCAATCAATTTAAAGTCTAATGGATTTTGGCTCATTTGAAGTTTTCAAGTAAAAAAGGCTAACTTGGGCTTGACTTGGGTTGATTTGATTTTGGTTTGATAATTATAGTTTATGCTTATATTTGGCTAAATGATTGAAGTAATGATTGATTCAAGAGAAATACCATTAGTTTTGGTTTGATTTGGATTGGATTTAGCCAAGTTCAAGAAATTACCTAAAAAGGCTTAAATTGGGTTTGGGTTTAATTTTTGAATGTTTTTGGCTATTTGGATTTATATTTCATTTATATTTGGGGATATAAATGAAGATATAAATGTGTCATGAGAAAATCACTTGAGTTTGGAATGATTTGGAAGCAAATTTGACCAAGCTTAAGGATGTAGGTCAAAATGGCTTAAGGAGGGAATTGATTTATTTTGATTTATTTTTGGTCATTGGAGGGTGAGTTTCATTTATATTTATGAATATAAATGAATGAATAATTAATTTATAAAGAAACCAATTGATTTTGGGTTGATTTGGTTTAAGATTTGATTAAGCCTATGGAGGTAGGTCCATAAGGCTTAAGAAGGGGTTTTGGCTATTTGTGTTTGGATTCCATTTATATGTGTAAATATAAATGAAGGAATAATTGATTTATAAAGAAATCAATCAAGTTTGGGATAATTTGGGTTGATGCTTGATTAAGCTTATGAGAGTGGGTCAAAAAGCTTAAGAGGGATTTTGGCTTGGATTGGAATTTGGATTTGGAATTGGTAAATAATTGAAGGATTGAATTGATCTCTTGAGAAAATCAATTGAATCGAGATTAATTTGAATTTGGTTAAGGCTAAGTTCAAAGGACTTAGGAATGGTTTTGGAATTTAATCATGGGATTTTATGGAGAAATCTTGAACTTGAATTTGATCATGGGATTGATTATAAGTCTTGAAAATTTGGTTTGGTATGAATTTGAGGTTTGGTTTGAGAAGGAAAGCATGGATTGGGTTTAGGCTATAGGGTAGACAAATTTTCCTAAGTCCCTAAGGCATAACCTATTCCTATAGCTAACCCTTCTAAGTCTCTAGGCTTAGGTTAAGTGTTCACCTAATCACTAGAAGTGTCTTAAGACTAAGAAACTCTTAATGCCTATAAGAGTCCTAGATCTATGATAAGGAAGTTGAGAACTCACTCCAAAAGTGAGTTCAATAACACTCTGTACACTTTGGAGTGTACACTCATTTTTTTATTTTAAACCACTTGGGACTTCCTACATCCCTTATAGATGTTATTATAAGCTGCTTTGAGTTCTTTCCAGAAGGATTTGAGTGATTTTTTTAGCAGTTTTCCATGTGTACACTCTATACACTCTAGAGTGTACACTTTTTTTTAAATTAAACCATTAGGGGACTGCCTATTATTGATCTCAAATGTGTAATATGCTGTATGGAATGACTTTCAACATGATTTGAGTATTTTTTTATCAGTTTTTCAAAGTGTACACTGTGTACACCATTTTTTTTAAATTTGACCACTTGGAGATTGCCTATTGTGGATCTCAATGGTATAATATGCTGTATGAAATGCCTTTCAACATCATTTGAGTATTCTTTTATCAGTTTGCCAGAGTGTACACCCTTTTTTATTTTAAATCACTGGGTGAATGCTTATTATGGATCTCAATGGTGTTATATACTGTATGGAATATCTTTCAACATGATTTGAGTATTTTTTTTATCAATTTTCCAGAGTGTACACTGTGTACACTCTGGAGTGTACACTTTGTACACTCTAGAATGTACACTGTGTACACTATGGAGTGTACACACTTTTTTATAAAATTAAACCACTGGGGGATTACCTATTTTGGATCTCAATGGTGTAATATGTTGTATGGAATGCCTTTCAAAATGATTTGAGTATTTTTTTATCAATTTTTTAGAGTGTACACTTTGGAGTGTACATACTTTTTTTTAAATTAAACCACTAGGGAATTACCTATTATGTATCCCAATGGTGTAATATGTTGTATGGAATATCTTTCAACATGATTTGAGTATTTTTTTTATCAATTTTTGTGTACACTATGTACACTTTAGAGTGTACACTTTGTACGCTCTAGTGTACACTCTAGAGTATACATTTTTTTTTTTAAATTAAACCATTGGGACTATTGTGGATCCCAATGATGTAATATGTTGTATGGAATACGTTTCAACATGATTTGAGTATTTTTTATCAATTTTTAGTGTACACTGTGTACACTCTGGAGTGTACACCTATTTTTTATTTTAAACCACTGGGGGACTTTCTATTTCCCTTCTAAATGCTATTATAAGTTGCTTTAAGTTCTTTCTAGGAGGATTTGGGTGATTTTGGAGTAGTTTTTTATGTGTACACTATGTACACTCATGAGTGTACACCTTTTTTATTTTAAGCCACTAGGAGACTTCCTATATCTTTTCTACATGCTATTATAAGCTTTAGTTTCTTTCTAGGAGGATTTGATTTTGGAGTTTTTCATGTGTACACTCTATACACTCTAGAGTGTAGACCTTTGTTTTATTTTAAGCCACTCAAGGACTTCCTATATCCTTTTAACATGCTATTATAAGTTGCTTTGAGCTCTTTCCATGAGGATTTGGGTGATTTTGGAGCAATTTTCCATGTGTACACTCTGGAGTGTACACCCATTTTAAAATTACTAGGGGACTTCCTATATCCCTTCTAGATGCTATTATAAGCTGCTTTGAGTTCTTTCTAGGAGGATTTGAGTGATTTTTTAGTAGTTTTCTATGTGTACACTCTGTACACTCTAGAGTGTACACTTTTTAAAAAAAAATTAAACCTCTAGGGGACTACCTGTATCCTTTCTACATATTATAAGTACTTTTGAGTTCTTTCCAAGATATTTTGGGTGATTTTGGAGTTTATATGTGTACACTCGCACACTCTAGAGTGTACACTCTTTTTTTTAAACCACTGGAGTTTCTATATCCTTTCTAAATGCTATTATAGGTTGCTTTGAGTTCATAGTTATATATGTTATATAGATTTTTCACTGAGTGTGTGTCGATGCAGGTGAATAAGGCAAAGCATCGGTGCAATGACGAAGCTGTTATATCTCATGAACTAATTGTAGCTAAACTCCTTTGCACTACTGTTCACAATGAAAAGCATGCATATGAACTCTATTGTGATTGTGCACATCAAATTGGATTCAGTGTCCAGAAGGATCATGCTACTTATTGGCGAACTCAAAGAATTTGAAATCCAAGGATTATTTATGTGTAAAAGCAGGTATGAAAAAGGGTCTCAATCTAAATTGCTTAAATTTAAGAAAATAGATAGTATGACTGATTGTCCTGCCATGATTAGATTTTGTATTGATTTAGATGGGAATTTGAAGGTTAAAAAATTTATAGAAAGTCATAATCATTCATTAGCAAAGCCGAGTGATCAACATCTTCTAAGATCTTACAGAGGCATCAGTAAATAGAAGGTTGCTGTGTTAAAGTCAATGACAGAGGCTAGAATTAGAACAACCGATGCATTCAGCTATCTTAGTTAGGAAGTTGGCGGGGTAGAGAATATTGGCTTTACAAAAAGAGATGCTTTCAATTATATTCAAAATGAAAGAAGATCAAGGATTGCGAATGGTGATACCAATGCATTAATACAATTATTCAAAGAAAGGCAGGCAGAAGATGAAATGTTTGCATGAGATGTCCAAGTTGATGAGTTGGATAGCTTGGTGAAATTTTTTTGGCATGTCAAGAATTGACTATGATTATTTCGGAGATGTCATAATTTTTGATACAAGTTATTGACATAATAAATATAATCTAATCTATGCACCTTTTGTTGGAGTCAACCATCATTGGAAAAATATTTTATTTAGAGTAGCATTTTTATCCGAAGAGACAATTGAGTTATTCACATGGCTATTCAAAACATTTATTCGGGCTAATGAATGAGAGGCACCCTATAACAATATTCACTGATCAAGATCAAGCAATGGCGAGAGCCATTGAAATTGCATTACCTCATACTTGCCATAGGTTGTGCTAATGGTATTTTTCTAAGAAAGCTCCTTCAAAGGTACATTGCTTTAATAGTAATAAGTCTAGACAGAGTCTCTTCTATAAATGCATGAGTAAATGTGATTCAAAGAAGGAGATTGATCACCATTGGTCTAAGATGCTAGATGATGGAATTTGGTTCATGCTTGGCTGAGCTATACATAATTAGAAGTAAGTGGTCTACCGTTCAATAAAAATGCATTCTCTATGGGTAGTTTATCACGAACAAAGAGTTCACTAATAATGTATGTCATGAAATCTCTAAACCAACAAGCATCATCGACTATTTCTTAGGATTGTAGAAGGTTATGGTCACATGGTGATGGAATAAATATGATGAAGATTTCAAATGTAGCCAGTCAGCAATTGTTCCAGTAGTTAGAACTAGTCCTATATTGAAGCAAGCCACTAAGTTTTACACAAGAAAGCTTTACACTTTTTTTGAAGAAGAATTTTTACATGGAGTTGGTGGATTAGTAGCAAATATCTCGGATGACAATCCCATAGAATATTTCATAACAAACTTAGAGAAAACTAACATTTCCAAGACATGGATTGTTCATTGGGACAAGGCATGCAATATAACTTATAGTTGTAAAAAAAATTTGAAATGATGGGATTACTCATTGCATTAGAGTCCTAAGTCTAGAAGATATTGTGAGGATCTGGAGTAGTATCTTCTCATGCGATGGTCTTCTAGAGCAAAGAAGGATATCTACTTTGACAGTGCTTACAAATACTTCAAAGATTTAGAAGGTTATGATAGAAATTGAACATGCATTCTTTTTCGGAACCACATCAGTAGATATTCATATCAAATAAGTACTAGAGCACAATGTAATAAGGAAGCTGAGCAGTACATGTTGGATTATTTAAAGAAATTATCTGATAATATTGACTCTATATTAAGTTAGAATTCACCTCCAATTGACAAAGCAAAGAAGAAAAAGAAGTCTCTATAAGAGATGATGTACTCACTTACTAAAGGGCCTAACTAAGATACGGTCAAAGGGTGTTTCTAATGCAAGGTTGAAAGGATATTGGGAGAGAAATAAGAAAGATAAGAGTAATTTTCAACTAGTTTTTAAAATTTTACTCTTCAAATATTACTGTCAGAATTGCACACATTATGTTTTTAATGTTACAGAGAAGAATGAACAAGTAGCAACAACTACAGAGACTCCCATTGCAACAACTTTTCTTAATGGGAGTATTTTTGGGAGGTATACATGTATAAAACTTTATTTTAGATTTCAGATACACTTGTTCTTAAATTTGGAATTTCACTCCACTCAATAGTAAGTCAATCGAGAAGGATACACCTCGATGATGGATATCATTAGAGGAGACATTATAATGTGTGAAATAGAGGGACAACTATATTTTAGTTACAACTTTTTTATGTTTAGTTGAAGCCCAATTTTAATGTATTAATATAAATGTCTGATTTTTTTACACAATTTAAAGGAATGTATTTTAATTCACTATTACAATGTTGTACTTTGAAGCTCAACTCAATATATTTTCAGTGAAGTGTATTAAATTGTCTAGTGCAATATTTCAAATGTGTATTTTATGAACCTTTATGCAATGTTGATTGTGACGTCTTTAGAACATGGCAAGAGCTAGATAAATTAATGAGAATATTATGTAATTTATTTTTGAAAGCATAAATAATAAAGGGACTCCAAACAACATATACAATTATTAAGATCCTGAATTGGAAGTCTCCCCATTATTTAAATTTAAAAAATAAGGCAATACACTCCATGGTGTGTAGAGTGTACACCCTAGGGACAGAAAAAACTTAAATCCTATTGAAAAGGACTCCAAAAAACATATAAAATAATTAAGATCCATAATTGGAAGTCTTCTTATTACTTAAATTTAAAAAATAAGGCTGTACACTCCATAGTAAGGGTGTACACTCAGACACTGGGTGTACAAAGTGTACACTCCAAGGTGTATAGAGTGTACACTCTAGAAAACTAACGAAAAATTTCTCAACTTCTGTTTAAAATTTTACAAACAACATATAAAATCATTGAGATCTATATTTGGAAATACTCCATTATTTAAATTAAAAAAAATAAAGTTGTACACTCTAGGGTGTACACAGTGTACATTCTAGAAAACTGATAAAAAAATCTCAATTTCCTGTTTAAAATTTTACAAACACCTTATAAAATTGTTGAGATCCATATTTGGAAGTCCCCTATTATTTAAATTTTAAAAATAAGGTTGTACACTCTAGGGTGTACAGAGTGTACACTCTGTACACTCCAAGGTGTATAGAGTGTACACTATAGAAAACTGATCAAAAAATTCTTAATTGATGTTTAAAATTTTACAAACACTCTATAAAATAATTGAGATCCATATTTGGAAGTCCTCCCATTATTTAAAATTAAAAAGTAAGGTTGTACACTCTATGGAGTATAGAGTGTACACTCTACAAAGCTAGCAAAAAAATTTTCAGTTCCATATTTGGAAGTTCCCCCATTATTTAAATTTAAGAAATAAGGTTGTACACTCTAGAGTGCATAAAGTGTACACTCTAGAAAATAGACCAAAAATTTCTTAATTCATATTTAAAATTTTACAAACACCCTATAAAATCATTGAGATCCATATTTGGAAGTCCTTCTATTGTTTAAATTAAAAAATAAGATCAGACAGAGTGGCTGTGGTGTATGAGTGTACACTCTAGAAAACTAATAAAAAAATTCTTAATTCCTATTTAATATTTTACAAACACCCTATAAAATCATTGAGATCAATATTTGGAAGTCTCCCCATTATTTGAATTTAAAAAATAAGGCTATACACTCTGTACACTCCACGGTGTACAGAGTGTACACTTTGAAAAACTAACCAAAAATTTCTCAATTTCTATTTAAAATTTTACAAACAACATATAAAATCATTGAGATCCATATTTGAAAGTCCCCCATTATTTAAATTTAAAAAATAAGGTTGTACTCTCAGTGTATGAGTGTACACTCTGTACCACAGTGTATAGAGTGTACACTCTAGAAAATTGATCAAAAATTCTCAATTCCTATTTAAAATTTTACAAATAACCTATAAAATCATTGAGATCCAAATTTAGAAGTCCTCCCATTATTTCAATTTAAAAATAAGGTTGTACACTCCATAGTGTACAGAGTGTACACTCTGTACACTCTAGAAAATTGATAGAAAAAACTCAATTCCTATTGAAAGGGACTCCAAATAGCATATAAAATCATTGAGATCCATATTTGGAAGTCCCCCCATTATTTAAATTTAAAAAGGTAGTACAAATCAGTTTGTATATATTGTACACTCTATAGTGTACAGAGTGTACACTCCAGAGTATTCAGACTGTAGACATTGGAAAACTGATAAAAAAATGCAAATCATGTTGAAAGGCATTTCATATAGCATATTACACCATTGAGATCTATAATAGGCGTCCCAATAGTTTAAAATAAAAAGGGTGAGTCTAAAAAAAACTAAGCCAATAATTACTTAGATCGTTGGAAGGCACTCCATACAACATATATGAACATGCATGAAGATATGTACAAGATAGATAATTAAAGAGATTATCTACAAACATAGTTATGGTCAAACAATTCATATATACACAAATCCTCGGCATTCAATCGTATAATTCAATTATTTCAAGTAGAAAAAGCATAAACAAACTCCGCTTTTAAAAAATTCATCTTCTTTGGCGTCTTTGTGATGTGCCCATTTGGAGGTTTCATTGCCTCCATATATTTGCATACGAACATACCATAGTCAATGCTATTCTTATATACGTACGATCACCTCGACTGGCCATTCTTTAGGGTTGGTCTCAAAATCCTCCATAGCATCTTTGACAAGTAGTTTGATCTACACATGCACCAAGACAAGGAAAATGAGGTAGTAACAAATTATGTATTGAGGAGAAATTGAGGAAGCCAAGGATTCTTACAATATCAAAAATTACAGCCTTGTGGATTCGGTTCGGGAGTGAGTCGTAAAAGAACCATATCCCTTTCTTGATATGCCCCACTAGAAGTGTCCAATGCTGATTACTAATAATTGGAATTAAGATTAAATAAACCTTTGAAACATTGTCTGCAATAACATGTTGTATGAACATTTTGCTTTCCTTTGACAAGCCATATTAGGCATAATTCTGCAAGAATTCTATTGACCTCACTTTTGGAGTGCGTTCTCAACTTCCTCATCATAGATCTAGAACTCTTGTAGACACTAGAGCTCTTTAGTCTTAAGACACTTCTAGTGATTAGGTGAACACTTAACCTAATCCTAGAGAATTAGAAGAGTTAGCCATAGGAATAGGTTATGCCTTAGGGATTTAGGAAGACTTTCCTACCATATAGCCTTAAACCTAATCCTTGCTTCCTTCTTCAAATCAAACTTTCAAATCAAATTCCAAATCAATTCCAATCAAATAATTGAAACCCATGATCAAATTCAAATTCCAAAACCCATTTGAACCCATTTGAACCCATTTGACCATATGCAGCCAAACCACCCCAAACTAACTCCTGGGACCCTAGGACCAAGCCAAACTCAACCCAAACCAACCCTAGATCATTCCCAAACCTACCCAAATCCAAGTGGGACCCAACCCAAGGAATTAACCATTGGGCAAGCTCATTTGCATTGGATTCTTGTCATAATAGGCAAGGTCCACTCTCCCATCACCATGGCAGCCATCCCATTGCCAAATGGGGTATGCATATCCTCCTAACCACCCTAGAACCACTAGGATCGGCCATGGACTAAAGGGAGGTGAACCAAGTCACCTCCCTTCATACTCGAGCACCCAAAGGACCAACCTAACTCAATCCTCCCATATCTTACCTTGAGCTCCCTGCCATAGCTTCCTCCACTCCTGGTGAGCCACGTGAGTCGACGGACCCTCCAATGCCTCGATGGTGGTGAATCGTGGAAATTCATGGACATGTATCCATCACACTTGATTTAGGGGTATACTCCCTCATTTCTAGTGGCAATTATCACAATCCGCACTAGGAGAGCCCCTTGAGTGATTTTGAAATCCAGAGAGTTTCTTAGAATGTTTCAAAGCCTCCCAAGCTAAGATTTATGTCTCCTGTGCATAGCCAAAATAAGGGAGGCCAATCCAAAGTCCCGTTTGCTCAATCCTCCATCAAACCTCAATTAACCTTGCACATGCCTTCACCACACCTAATCAAAGCCAAGCAAATCATCCCTTGAGTTCCAAAGCCACCGAAAGCCATACTTCGATTAAGACCGAATGCAAAATAGGAGGAGCTTGGTCCATAGAGCAAACTACTTTAAATTAAAGCTCATGCGACTTAACAGGGCTTCATTTCTACCAAACAAAGCTACCTCAGTCGATCCCACCACCGGACATTAGCTCTGGTGAGGTAATTCCTCAAAATCATTGATTTAGGAAAAAGTGGTTGGTCCTTTTTGAAGGAATTTTGTATGTCATGTATTTTTGACCGTTGGATGTGCTTGCCTTCTCCTCCTGATGGTGTGGGGTCAATTTGATCCCAATTTGAGCTCTGGTGAGCTCATAGCGAATGGAGAAAAGTGGACGGTATCCATTTTTTTCCATTTGTGAAGGATACAGATCACGGTTCATCCGTTCTGCGTGATCAAAATGGACGATCTTGATTTGATAATGTTAGATCTGCCTTTGTTTCCTCCTTAACCACAGGATCTGATCATGATCGTTCGATCTTAGATCAGATAGTCCACGAGAAAGTGCATATGTCGTAATCCAAGTTAGCTTCCCGATTTGACAACTTAAATAGCCTATCCCATCACACCATGTGGAAAGTGCACACCGCGTCAGCAGTCATGCGGCGCCGACGAGATTAAGGGTTAATTAGGGCTATTTTAATTAATTTTTAAGGCTAAAACTTCCTAAAATCAAACTAATCCTAAAAAATATAAAAAATATGAATGAGGCTCATTTTAAAGGTATTTTAGAGGAGAATCCAAGAAAATTTTTATTAATTAATTTGAATAGTAATTTTTTGCTTAATTAAGGTTTAATTAAAATTTCAATTAGGCTAATTACTCTCTAATTAATTATTCAATTAATTTCAAACTTTTTAGAGATGTTTAGGGGGATGATCTCTGCTTCCCCTATTTTTTTCTTGGAATTTATTGGATAGTTAATTAGGGTATTTGATTGATTAAGCCTTAGTTACTCTTAGCTTAATTAGTGATTAATTAAATGAACAAAGGAATTGATCCATCAATTGAGTTCATTAGCCTCTGTTAATAGTGGAGAAACATAGGGAAATGGGTTGGGACCCCTCTTCCAATCTTTTCCTTAAGTCTTCTTCATTCCCTTTTTAAAATTAATTAATCAAGACTAATTAATTAATTAATTAATTGATTAATTAATAATTAATTAATCAAATCAATCAAAACCCAAATTATATCTAAATTTTAATTAACTAATTGAAAAGATTTAGGGATTGAGACTTAGGCTTCTTTCTTTGTCTCTTACCCTAAGTCCATTTCATATTGTTGATTGAAGATAATTAAAATTTAATTAGATAATTAAGAAACTTAATTAACTTTATTAAATCTACCTTCCTTAATTAACTCTTGAGTAGCTCTTTGGGTGTTCAATAACCTAAAGAGAGAGCTAATGAAATTATGATTAGCTCACATGTGTGAGAAACCATAAAATAATTAAGCGATCCCTTAAAGCTTAATTAACTATTAATTATGAGCCAATTGCATTAGGCCCCTTGTTTCTTAGAGCATTGCTAATTTACTTTTCATGTGGTTGCATCTCATGTTGGCTCATCATTATTTAGTTAAGCATAAGGTGATGTAGGTAAGGATTTAATTAATTGATTTAATTCATACCTCAACTTAATTAAGCTATAAAATCAACCTAATTGCTTTTCATTAAATCAAATTAACTCACACATGAGGAATGGGAATAGGATTAGCAAACTTCTTTCATATTTCTTAAATCAAACCAAACATAAAGATCAAAAATGGCTTTAAGAAACTTTGGTTTATTTTAAATGAGTTTGTTTAATATGATTGTCCTCAGGACTTAGTTGGATTGAATGAAATTACATGCTTGAGTTTTTTTAATTCCTTCCAATCATGTTAAAAATATTGTATGCCATTTGTATTAATGCATTCATTTCTTTTAAATTAATCAGATGAAAATGATTTTCTTTATGTCAATTTGCATGTGTTGACTTAATTAGAAATATGTATGGCTATTATCACTATTAAATATCAAATATATTTTCAAAAGCTTATTAATGAAGAATAATATGTATATTGTGACTTTAGTTACACATACATAGGAGATGCATGTGAATATAAGCTTAGTGTATGAAGTGAATTCTCTTTCTTACATTCATATGTTGACTTGCATAAGTTTAAATGTTAATGGGTATATTAGTCTGGACATCCTGGGGACACACGGCTTTAAGTAGCCCCAAGGAGGTTCCTACCTCACTCCCCTAGTGCAGAACAATGGCGACATACCTGTTTGATTTCATTCTTATGCATTTTGACATTAGAATTGGGATAGAGCTTTGATTCATTTACAAAAATAAATCAAATAAACCAACTTCTACTTTTGCATGATTTTCATTCTCATAGGTGTTTATACATCCATATGTATTTAAAAGTTGCAGGTATATTAGTCCGACATTCGGGATGCATGGTTTTAAGTAGCCCCAAGGAGGTTCCTACCACCTGGTGTAGAATAATGGTGCAATACTTGCTTAAAACTTTTATACTTTTGAATGTATATTTATCTAATGAATGAAAACCCCATTTTTCTATTAAAAAGACATGCATTCATATTTTTTGTTCAAGTGGTTGGATTGATTAGCCATATGATTTAGAGTTCTTTTCTTATGCTTTGGTATAAGAATTTAGATATAGCTTCAAATTAATATGACAAAAAAATGGTTCAACCAAATGAAACATCAATTCCAAGTATACATTACATTCCTCATTTGAATGTGCTAAAATATAAATTACATGTATAGGTATGTTTAGAACTTAATCATATGCATGCATATGATGGAAAGAAATGAATAAATTTGTATCATGTGATAGTAGTTCATTCTAATTAATCTTAAGATGCCTTTCTTATTGAATGAGTTTATGTAAAGTAAACCTAAACTACAGATTAATTAAAATATATAATAAGCCATTCACTAAAGAGAATTGATTAATTAATTTACTTTAGATGTGACTTAAGGTAGGGATAAAAAAG
Organism: Cymbidium sinense; assembly: GCA_021442155.1. Taxonomy (NCBI): domain Eukaryota; kingdom Viridiplantae; phylum Streptophyta; class Magnoliopsida; order Asparagales; family Orchidaceae; genus Cymbidium; species Cymbidium sinense. The sequence continues at coordinate 121,230,249 of CM038224.1, read as the reverse complement.
AGTGATCCTCTCTTTCTTTCTCTTTATAACACTTAGTTATTTTGTGTAGGTAAAATGAAACAAAATAAAACATCAAAATTTACAAATCAATTAAACCACTTAAAGTGAAACCACCATTTATAATTAAATGTCCTTCATATTTAGAAAATCTTAACTCTAAAGCCTAGTTAGGACATATCACACATGATTTAATACACACACATTTTATTAAGTCATCACTTCTAGCTTTATGTTAGGATGGTGTATGGTTTGATGTATGCTTTATTTTGTGATGTATTGTTATAGACTGTATGTTAGGTGTATGCTTCGTAGGCTGGATGTTAGGTCCTAATTAGCCTAATCATATTTTCTGTAAGAGATTGTGCTTATGGGGCACTTAAAATAAATACAAATGCTCACTTTTGTAGGTTGCTTAACCCTTAAGCATGATTTACATTAGGACGGGTGGACTTGGTTACCCATGCGCAGGGTGCTAAGTCCAAATTATACATATAACTTCTTGGATTGTATGGTGTGTTTAGTTAACACTTATTTTGCAGGTGTAGTTAGATTTTCTTTTCCATTCTTTTAATGTAATTGTGCATTAGGGATTTGGTTAAGTGTTATGGGGGTTAAGGATGAACATTGGCCAGAAGCTTTAATCCTGGGGTGCCATGTGATGTCTAGAAGCCTACCAAATCAAATGAAGTAAATCAAATGAAGAAATGGAGGAAGCATGAAGACTTGAAGACTCTCCCATAACACTTATCATTTATAATTTGTAATTATTCTTTCATATATCAGGTTGTATAAGGGCGGACCTACCCTTTTTTTCAGTACTGATACCACCGGCTGTTATTCTTTCACGCTGGGTTTATAAATTGTTTGATGATTTGTTTACATTGTGTAATAGAAATGACATGTATTTTCTTAGTTTCTTTATGTATGATGACTTAATGTGTGGTATGGATCCGCTTAGGCTGTTAAGGAAAATTAATCTTTTTACCCTAATCACAACTCATAATCTAATTTTCTAAATAACTCATAACCTCATTTAAAGCCTAGGTATTAAATCAAGATAATTGAAAGATTTAGCAACCCCTTAGCTAAATGTTGTATGCTTAATATCATACATATCATATTATTTCATTCTGCTAAGAGGGTTTCCATCCTTGCATGATAAGAAGACTTGACCTTTGAGGGTTTCCCTTTTGGTGAAAAACACCTCTTCTCTCATTTAGCCAATAACACTATTTCATCATGCAATTAGGCATATAAAATTCCATAGCCTTTGTCAAAATAAAGAGTCCAAAATTAAATAAAATTTGATAAAATTTGCATTAGACTAAGTCATTGTTCATACCACTCATGCTCTAGTCTCTTAGGGAGTAGGTTTAAGGACTTTAGTTTCTTTCTAAATAATAACCTAACCATTTTGTAAAATATATGACTTGACTACATGGTTTTAAAACATAGGAGGAGTTAGGCTACTACTCAAGAGGTGGTTATAAGTCCAACAGTCGTTTACCTTCTCTTGTGGAGGTGAACAATATACCCATTTTCACCTTAGATTTAGGACGTCTTTTGGCCCTCGCTAAAGCTCCCTAGATTTAGGATATGAGGTTGCTATTTTGCCTCAGGCTACAAGCATAAATCCTCATCTCTTAGACATTTCCACAATCTTGTGTTGTGGAGTCATAAGTCTTAATTTTCTAATAAAATTTTAACTGAAGCATATAATTCTCTTCAATTTCAAATATATAAAGACCAACCATAGGATAGTTTGGGATGCTTACTAGGTTTTCTAGTATCACGAGCATCCCCTACTCATCTCCTTTTGGCTTCAATAATAAGTCTCTCCTTTTGATCTATCCTACTTGATTTTCTAAATATAGCCAATTTATTGATAGTCTTATCTTTGAAATATTTGGAGACAACAATTGCTTATTTTAATCGAGTATTCTAAGGAACTCACCTTCCTTAGGATGTAATTAACTATGGGGCTTGCCCTATAGACTTTAGAACCAGTTTAAATAAACCCTACTTTATTCATCAATGTATAAAGTAGGGAAAAATCTCTAGTATATTCAAGACCCATCATGCCTTAGGGTCCTTATTGGTGATTAGGTCCATGAGGAAGTGATTTCTATCTTTTGAGATAAATTGATGTCATACATCACCTTAATAAGTAAACCCTCATGTGTGTCCCTCCCACAATATACATATAAACTAAAAATAAACATCACAAATTCAAAGAAAAGTTAAATTAATAAGTCTATAACAAAAAAAAATTGGAAGGAATCTTATAAGCCAATCTTCCTTGCATGAACTCACCCAGTGTATATATGAGATATACAAATATGTGACATATAACCCAGGACAGATCTTATTCTTCTCGGCCAGCAAATAAGTGAAGGAATCAACATGTGCATCGAATAAATGCTGATCTATCAATAATTCATCAATTTGTCCTCTAGCAATAATGATATTTTTGACCGAGAAAATGTTATCACTCATTCATGTGAGTAGCATGGGCATGTTAGCAATCTAAATTAAAGGGTGATTTTATGGATACTAGATTGAATATATTAAACAATGATGTACTTGTCCTTAAATCAGGCGCAAGATGTGTCAATGAACTCCCGCATTGGCTTGTGAACATCTCTTGATGAGAACTCAATGGTCTTATTGCCTTAGGCGGTGCAAGGAATGCCATCTTTTAGGAGTTATATTCAATATGAAATAAAGGAGAAGCTTATAAAATGAAGATTACCGTATCCTTTAGTTCCCCAACCATTATTATAATTGTTGTAGTTTGTTCCTCTATCATAGGAACTTCTTACACCGCTACATAAAAAAAAAAACTAAAATCAACTTTATTAGATTAAAGTGGTGTAATAGAAAAATGCCTCTACCCTCTCTTCATCTGGTGTGGCAAAAATAGCAACCTTTGCTATGCTCCGTGTCTTCTTATGCACCCTTGTGAATGGGGATGAGACCGCTTTCCTCTTTCTAAGTTTTCTCCTCACTTCCCGTGTGCTTAGATTGAAGGTGGTGTCTTTTTTTTTTATGCGTGTCCTTCATATACAGTCAACTACACATCCTTTACTAAGGTGGTTTCCAAAGGCTCCTCTAGATGGGTGGCCTCTGTGGTTGCCCTGCAGCCTCCTTAGGAGCTTCTCCCATGCTTGGACTCTCTTATCCACCAACCCTCTCCTCAAGGGCAGTAATATCATATAATTTTCCTATTTATTGTAGCTTTAAAAAAATGTTAGTCTATCCCCTTGGGCCTTGATTGATGAAAGTATATTCTCCTTCTTAACACTCTCGGGTAGTAGCAGATGGCAAGCTAGAGGCACATGAAGGAGGAGAATATTGAGGAGAGATGTAAGGAGATCTACTAGGGGCATCACTCCTTGGACTTAAAATAGACTCCTCTGGAGATCACTTTGAGATGGTTGCTGGACAGAGGGTAATGTTTCGAAGAGCCAGGTCTCCTCTTCTGATATGTCTTGAAATGATTAGAAGACCTGTGTTACACCAATAAAAAATATTGGTAATTTGGAATAGAAATAAATCATTTTTTGATGTCAATGAAATAAGTCTAATTAACATTACCTGGTGTCCTCATAGACGACTAACGGATTCCTCTACAAAGTTTATTTTTGGCCACCATAACATAATGGGCAGGAGAACGAGGGCCTTATGACTCTTGTGTGCTCGACAGCCCAAATCTGCGGTGAAGAGTTACATAAGTTAGATTCAATGTATATGATAATATAAATCAGAAAATGTAACACATATCATCAAAAGAGTGACAAAGTCACTCATATACCAGGGTGCCTTTTGCGTCAAGATTTTTGATGTAATCACATCAAATTATGAAACCAGGAAGCTCCATATGGCTTTTGGCCAATTATAATCAACAAATTTCTCTATATTATCAGTGTGGGAGATCAGGTTTGATGCCACTTTATAATTAAGATATATAAAAAATATATTTGAAATCAAAAACTATATGTACAACTTCACAAATTGTACTGAGCTCAATGGATAATCTAGTTTCTCTATTTTATTCTTAAAATCTATTGAATTAGGCTTTAATAGTGGGGATTTCTATCATGTGACATTTTCCCCTCTATTTGGCTTCCCTATGATTAAAGCAACTTCATCTGGTGTGCAAGGAAAGTAATGACCACCAATATAGAAGGCTTTGCATTTTATATTCCAAAGATGACATGAGAGAAGATAGCACCAAATCTTATTAAATGGGGAATTTTAATGAATTGATGTATGTGTAGCCTTCTTAGAGTCACAAGAACTTCCTCAAGAAAGTGTTCAAATGGAATCAAGGAATGCTGATGGTGGATGCAGATCCGAAAGTTATTTATTTTCAAATCATTTTAAGCTTCAAATGAAAAAGGAACTAATGAAAACATTACAACCAGATTGGAAGTCACGGTGCATTCAAATTTAAACAAAGGGTGTCCACTGAGTGTACAGAGTGTACACTCCATAGTGTACACACACTCTAGAAAATTGATAAAAAAAATACTCAAATCATGTTTTAAGGCATTTCATAGCATATAACATCATTGAGATCCATAATAGGCAGTCCCTAGTGGTTTAAAATAAAAAAGGGTGTACACTCTAAAAAATTGATTAAAAAATATTGAAATCATATTGAAAGGCATTCCATACAACATTTAACACCATTGAGATCCATAATTTGAAGTCTCCTAGTGGTTTAAAATTAAAAAAAAGGGTGTACACTCAAGAGTGTACAGAATGTACACATAGAAAATTGCTCCAAAATCCCCCAAATCCTTCTAGAAAGAACCTAAAGCAGCTTATAGTAGCATTTAGAAGGGATATAGGAAGTCCCTCAGTGGTTTTAAAAAAAATGGGTGTACACTTCAGAGTGGACATAGTGTACATTCTAGAAAACTAATAAAAAAATACTTAGATCATGTTGAAAGACATTCCATACAGCATATTACACCATTGGGATCCATAATAAGCAGTCCCCTAGTGGTTTAATTTTTTTTAAAGAAGGGTGTACACAGTGTATACTCCAGAGTGTACAAACTGTACTATTGACCTCACTTTTGGAGCGATTTCTCAACTTCCTCATCATAGATCTAGGACTCTTATTGACAGTAAGAGCTCCTTAGTCTTAAGAAGCTTCTAGTGATTAGGTGAACACTTAACCTAAGCCTGAGAAGAATTAGCCATAGGAATAGGTTAAGCCTTAGGGACTTAAGAAGACTTGCACCCTATAGCCTAAAACCAATACTTTTCTTCTCAAACCAAACCTCAAATTCATACCAAATATAAACCAAATTTCTAATGCTCATAATCAATCTCATGATCAAATTCAAGCTCAAAATTCTCCATGAACCTTATGATTGAATTCAAAACCCTTTCTAATCCCTTTGATTTCATCTTATGGACTTAGCCTTAATCAAATTCAAATCAATCCCAATTCAATCTCTCAATCATTTATCAAATTCCAATTCAAATCCAACTTCAGATAATTCAATCCCAAGATTAAATCCAAGTTCCAAAATTCCTTCCTATGCCATATGACCCATTCTCATAAACTTAGCCAAATCTCCACCTAAATTATCCCAAACTTAATTGATTTCTTTATAAATCAATTATTCCTTCATTTATATTTACAAATATAAATGAAATTCATACTCAAATTACCAAAACTAAATCAAACTAAATAAAATCAAGCCAAATCCCTTCTTAAGCTCTATGGACCTAGCTCCATAAGCTTAATCAAATCTTAACCCAAATCAACCTAAAATCAATTAATTTTTTTTATAAATCAAATATTTTTTTCATTTATATTCATAAATATAAATGAAACCCACCTGCTAATTACCAAAAATAAATCAAACTAAATTGATTTCCTACGTAGCCTTTTTGACCAACATCCTTAAGCTTGGTCAAACTTGCTTCCAAATCACTCCAAACTCAAGTGATTTTCTCATGAATCATTTATATCTTCATTTGTATCCCCAAATATAAATGAAATATAAATTCAAATAGCCAAAACTAAATCCAAAATCAACTTTTAAGTCAATTTCTTAGACTTGGCCAAATCCTATCCAAATCAAGCCAAAACCAATGAATATTCTCTTAAATCAATCATTTCTTCAATCATATATCCAAATATAAATGAAACCTACAATCATCAAACTAAAGTCAAGTCAACCCAAGTCAAGTCCAAGTTAGCCCTTTTATCTTGGAAACTTCAAATGAACCAAAATCCACTGGACTCCAAATTGATTGCAGTTGAATTTATATTTCAATCTTAGACTCATATATAAGTTCAACTAAACTTGAATCAAGCTAAAACTAATCCAATTAACCCATTTAGGGTCCTGTTGACCTCACTTTTGGAGTGAGCTCTTAACCTCCTCTTCTTAGATTTAGGACTCTTCTAGACACTAAGATTTCCTTAGTCATAAGACACATCTAGTGATTAGGTGAACACCTAACCTAAGCCTAGAGACTTAGAAGTGTTAATCATAAGATTAGGCTATGTCTAAACCTAACCTAGATACACTTTCTCAAATTGAACCCAAACTCAATTCTCAAATCAAATCTCAAATTCAAATTCAAATTCAAATTCCAAATCTAATTTCAAAATTTAACTCAAAATGATCGAAACCAAAATCAAATTCAAATCCTAAAACCCCTTTTTAAGCCATATGAACCATATTCATAAGCTTAGCCAAATATTTTATAGAATCAAATCAAATCTCATTCAACTTACTTAAATAACATAAACTAATTAACTATCCAATATATGAAAACAAAAATGCGAACCAAACTTTGATGAACATGACAAATGGATGTGATTAAAAATAAGATCCCAATTACAAAGAACCAAACTTAATTAAAATCAAAATAAAATCTCAATTAATCTAATCCAATCGAACTACAAATAAATGAACCACCAATTAAATAAACATAAAGTTAAATCACATAACCATGATCAAAGAAAAGAATTAAATATTTAAAAGGATATTGAATTATCAAGATGCAATTAAACTAAAACATCTAATAAAAAAAATCAATTAATCAAATACTTAAATAAACTCAAATTCTAAATTCTAAATCGAATGAATTACACAAGTTCAAATGAGCTAATCAAGATACATAAGGACTTTAGTTAGATTCTTTAGGAATTAGGATGTAGAATAGGGTTGAGTCCTGTCTACAGATGAAATTCATCCTACTCGTCATTCTTGAGAACCTAAATATCATTTCAACCAAATAAAACTGAAATAAAAATGAAAAGCAAATCATTAAATCATTTAGATTGAAATCACCCAACAGTAAAATTTAAATTCAAACTTCAAATTGGAACATAAACTAAAAAAGCCTAATAAAGTCTTGCTACTCAAGCCTTAAGCACACACATTAGAATACTAAGTCACTACTTCTAGTGCTAAGTTAGGGCATTGTATGTATGATGTTGTATTTTGTTTTGTGATGTAATGTTTTAGACTGGATGTTAGGGTGTATGTTTGGACCTGATGTTAGTATTAGCCTAATCATTTTCTCTAGGGGGTGCTTAAAGGGGCGCTATAATAAAAAAATATAAATGCTTTTGTCTGCGTTGCTTAGCCCCTAAGTGTAACCCATGTTAGGGGTGGGGTTTGGTTACCCATGTGTAAGTATGTAAATTATTCATATAATCAGATTTATATGTGTTTTAGCTAACATTTATTTTGGTGTAGCTAGATTTACTTCTCCTATTTTGATGTAATTTTGCATTAGGAATTAGGATTAGTGCTATGGGGATTAGGATGAGCGAGAAGGCTTAGTCCTGGGTGCCCTGTGATGCCTTTGGAGCAAATCAAATCAAAAGAAACAAATGAAGAAATGAAGAAATGAAGAAAAGAAGACCCCATAGTATATATATATTTTGTAATTCTTGTATAAGGGTAATCTACCCATCTTTTCTTTTCTTCTGGTGTACTGGAACCCGACCGCAGCCTTTTATTCGATAACTACAAGGAGGTTCTTTTAAAAAATTTTTTTTTTTCAATCAAAATCAAAATCAATAGTTTTTTTTTAATTTTTCAAAGCACATTTTCTTTGGAAATGGCTATCCCCGTCCCACACACTCAGATTCATTGGATGGAGATTCTATTTTCAAATAAAACCATTAAAAAAAAATTGAAACTCCACCTAGCATACTTCACATGTGCTAGAAAGTTTCCCTCTTTCAAAAGCAATAAACCATACACACACAAAAGAGAAGTCAAGACATATTTGAACCCCAGACATAACCAAATTTGTCAAATGGGAGTTCCCCTTTGGAGAAGGTAGAGCAAATTGAATTCTATTTTGTCTGATAGAATTCCTTCATGCCAAAGTCTTGAACTTCAAAACACATTGGGAGCTCATTTGACGTGCCCAAGTATATCGAATGAGAACTCCATTTTTGAAAATCATAAGTACAAAGTGAACTCCATTTAACATATAAGTCTGTTAAATAAGTTCATTTAAAAAAAATCATAAACACATTTGACTTTCACTTGACATACCAAATTTGTTAAGTGAGAGTTTCATCAAAAAAAAAAAATTAGAAACACACTTGAACTTCCGCTTAACATACCAAATTTGTTAAGTGAGAGTCTCATTCTCAAAGAAAAAAAACATATCTCAAACAAATTTGGAGCTTTCACTTAACATATAAATCTTGTTAAGTATGACTCCCATCTTCAAAGAAAAGAAAATTTATCTCACGATCACATTTAATTTTCACTTAATATACCAAATTTGTTAAGTGAAAGCCTCATCACCAAACACAAATCACATGCTCTACTTAACATACCAAATTTGTTAAGAAAGAAGCCCCATTTTCAAATCAAAATATCACACAATCAAATCTTCACAAGAAAAAATATTTCAAACACACAATCACAACCTCTTCTTAGCATACCCAAATTTGCTAATAGAGGTCTTTCAAACTATCAATATTTTAAACAAGATGCACAAAACACAAATATCTTCAATAAAATCTCTCAAATTTTAGAACCTACCTAAATCCTAAATCAAAATCAAATGGCAAAGACTCTCCTCAATATCCAAAATCTCTCTGAATGAACCCCACTTAACATCCTTAAGATTGTAGTGGGTTCAAATTCAAAATCAAATCTTGAAATCAATGATTGAAGGTGAATATCAAGGCAAGTGTCACTATATTTTAATAATGCGATTTCACTACAATCAATTATTTCATCCTCCAAGATCTGGCTCCCAATGGTTTTCCTTCCCACTAGCCTAAACCTAGCCTTGGATGCTAGTCTCTCACTGCTCCACCGAGGTCATCTACTTTGGCCGTGGTTTTGAGGGAGTGAGGATTTCATGAGGACGCCCTCACCATAGAACAAGGAGGAGGTGGCACGCCACTCATTCATTCGATATGCCATCTGACTGGTTTCCCACTAAAGAGGAAGGCCAAGTTGTTCCCGCACCTACCAAGATCTGCGGCCATTCCAGGTCGGCCATACTCTACCAGTACTACCCCCCTTCTTGGATTCTCAAAAGGGAAGACTACTTTTTTAAAATAGTCTCCTCCACATTTGAGGGTGCTAGCTCGCCTGCATACCCACATGTTCACAAAGACCCAACAAGAATCGCAAGATCAATCGGCATCACAAGAGGGCAGAGAGGGAGATGGATGTCGCCTTCCCATGTGGTCAGGAGAGGATCTCCCCAGACCTCCACATTTGAGTGGTAGGAGGTTTCACCCCATGGAGAGGGAGGACTACAGGAGGATTGCTGCACTACCTCCACCACCAGCATATTTCAACACACCGGCTAGGGAGCATAAGCCCATGCCTGAGACGCCTTATGCTAGTTGGTGGTGCCCATGCCGGTCGCTTTTGATCCGAGGATAGTTATCCCAGAGAGTCGAGTCCGATACATGGGGAGGCTCAAGCATCGCAGCAGGAGGGAATGACAGGGTTGTAGATACCCTCTCGATGGATTTTCCGATCGTCTACTGGTCGATCGTGCATAACATCATCCATCTTCTACTCGAGGAGTAGGCGAGCGGCGTCGTTACCTCGATCGCTCCACTCACCGCCCCACCATTTATCCAACTCACGCATCCCCATTCCACCAAGATCCAGGCCCCCATCCGGGAAAGACCACCATTGGTGATCCTACGCCCAAGGATCCCACTCCATCCACCCGCTGAGGTGAGGTCGAGCTCCTATTCGACCTCCTCCAACTATGGAGAAGAAGGAATGGGACCCAAGGTCCTGGTCAAGTCACCACCGTATGAAATTCAGCCTCCACCGGCGATCGTGATGGGGAAGGGATGAGGATATGATGTAGATCATAGATCCTTCCACCCATGTCAAGGGCAATGATCAACATATACCTATCTATGAGCAGCCTCTTAGAGATAGAAGTGGCAAGAAATGCCCGATATATTTATGAAGGAGTATAGCCTACAAGTCGCAAGTATTTATCCTGCACAACTAGATCTCTCGAGAGATGAGATCGCTCAAGATTTTCTCGAGAAGAGGAACTCTATGGGATGACTGCTCAGGATGAGAGGGTTTGATCCGGGGATGATCTCTTGGAGGACTCAGTCCATATGGTTGACACTGGGGTTCCTTCTGGGATCAACATAGCCAAGAGGGTGTTATAAGAGAAGAGACACTCATTCAACCCAACACCTTCGTACAAAATGAGGCGAGATGATCATATTAGGAAGATGGAGAAAAGAGTTGAAGATTTGTTAGCGCCTTAGCACTTCAAGGCTCTCCATGCCCTACTCTTGAGGTCCACCCCAAGGTTGTGCATGTTCTGGATCAGCCCAAGAGTACATGTCCCGTAGACCAGGATAGTGGCAGTATGGATAGGAAGGTGGTGGACAGCACCTCCATGCAAGAAAAAGATATCAAGCAGTGGAGCAAGTAAAGGATGTGTTGGCACAAGGGTGGCTCATCTGTCCAAAGGTAGGCCCTACCAGAGGAATTTGATTGTCAATATCCTAAGGGTTTGTGCCTCCTTCCTTCAAAATTTTGATGAAGTGGGAACCCCGAGCACATAGCACATTTCGTGACCGATGTCGCAATGTGCTGCACTTCTATTCTCTTTGTCGTAGTTTGATGCATCGCATTTGATTGGTGCTGAACTACCCAATGGTTCAGTGAAGACTTTTGCTGAGTTGGAACACCTCTTCATCAAGAGGTTTGCTGGAGCCCAGCAAAGGGTAACTGTGGGTGACCTCATTGTGGCCCAACAAAATCCAAACGAGTCCCTTGTTGATTATATTCTCGCATAAACCCGAGTATGAAATGTGAACCATACCCCAACAAAGATATAGAAATTCTTCTCAAGAATATTCATGGTCCGCTTGCCTTCATACTCAAGGGATTTACGATCAAAACCTTTGAGAAGTTAATCAACATGGTGGCTAGCCTACAAGGGGAAGCCAAACAGTTACCTTTTAAGACCAATCATTCAAGCCCAAGAAAGCATTCGAGAAGCTGTGGGGTAGAAGTGTCAGGACAGAGGGAAGCAACAGAGCTCAGATGAGAGACCTCGTGCACAAACCTCCATTGCCACCTCCTCTACCACCACCTCGCCAAGATATCGACCACCTTCACTGGCCGCCACCACCTCCGCCATAATATATATACTCAGAATCGCATCATATCCACCGCTAGAAATTACCCACCTACTCTTATTGATAAATTAAATAAGCCATATTCATTCAAGAGGGAGGTAGTTAGGAAGATCTTTAAGAATCTCTTAAAGAAACTTGACTTTCAGTTACCTGAGGCCAAGAGGCCGGAAGATGTGGGCAAGAGTGATGATCCTAACTATTGCCCCTACCATCGTATGGTCAGTCATGTCTTGGAGGATTGTGTCACCTTTAAGGTCTGGCTTGAGCGCAGCTATAAGTCAGGAGCCATTGTCATCCCCAAAGAATACTTGTTAGAATAACCCTCTAGTTCTATCAGAGTAATTCTTGGGGATACTTACGATCCTCTTAAGACAAAAGAAGGTTGGGATATTGATCTCAACCTCTAAAAAAGTGGTCTCTAAGATCAAGAAGCTTTCTTCTGTGTCAAGTAACTTAAACCTCCAACACCAAGGAAGGTTTGCAAGTTGCCAAAGATAACTTGAAGAAGGTGTCACCAAGAGAAAGCAGCTTCACTTGCGGATAGCATAGACACAACCACCATCCGAGCCCAGCCCATCCATCAGCTACTACTTCTTCTCCACTCTCCTCTTCTACCATAGAGTATCAGAGACAAGGCACTATATCCCTTTCTCCGCTTATTAGATTTCTATCATGTACCTCCATCTAAGAAGAAATCAATGAAGAAAGCTTTCACTTACATCTTGTCCCGATACTCTAGATTTTATTCCTCTCAAAACTCTTCAAGTCTACAAAAATAATGATGACTCTAGTTCTGATCATTCCACTTTGATTTAGAAATGGATTTTCCATTCTAAATCATTCTGTTCACCCATTGAGATTGATTTGGAGTCATCCACTCGATGATCCCATAGGAGAAGTCGTAGGTACACGATGAGAAGGTAGAACTTCTTACAAATTCATCATTCCAAGAGGTCACAAGTTAACCTTCGGCAAAGTTCTACCTCCTGTGGGGTGGCACCTCGATAAGGGTAAGCAAATCATTGGTTCTAAAGAGCGATAGCCTCCACAAGATGCTCCACCCATGGATATGCTTGTGGAGGATCAAGCCAAGGTTGACTATACCCTAGCACATCTTAGAAAGCCGCCTAAGTTAAGTATATATGACACCCTCATCTTATCCAAAGAGATGAGGGAATCTCTAATCAAGGCCCTCCTTGATTTGGAGATATGCTTAGCCCAGTTGATCACTATTGAAGAGGAGGCTTGCAGTTCAGAAGACACTCTAGGAGTTACAGATGAAGACTTGCTAGGAACACCAAGCACACTCTTTACATTACAAAGGGATGTTGGAAGATACATGATATCAGAGTTCTGTGGCCGTGCATTAAGAATATTATGAGTCTAAAACCCTCGCTACTTAAAGATTGACATCTCCAAACTTTCAAAAGAGAGGATGATGAGAGGATTCAATGAACAAGGTGAGAGGGCTTTAGCTCTATAGTGTTGCCATTAGAAGTGGATGATTGGAAGACTACCAAGTTTCATATTATGAGATACTTCTTTCAATGTTTTACTTGGGAGACCGTGGATACATGAGAACAATGTGGTTCCATCCTCTACATCGCATGCATGAAGTTCATGAGAGGTGGGATTGAATACAGATCAAAGGAGATCTTAAGCCATTCACGCTCATGAGGTCAATATAAGATGCAACCTACTATCTCCCTCAAAATCAACAAGTCTATTCTCGTGAACTTGGTGAAAGTTCAAAATAAAAGAAAAAGAAAGAAAAAAAAAGAAAAAAGAAAAGAAAAGAAAGAAAAGAAAAGAAGAAGAAAAGAAAAAGGAAATGAGAAAGAAAATAAAAGGGAGCGAAATAGACTTGGAGAAAGTAGAGCCTAACATTAGATTCCACCCACAGCTCATTACTCCATTCAACATATGGGATGACTGACCTCCACCAAAGGAGGAAGAGGCAGATCTAGAGACATGCCTAGAGATGGAAGACCTCCTTATTGGCCATCCAATAGAGTTATGTCCCTACTACCAGGACTACACCTACTATCTATATAGACTTATAATCTAGTTCAGATGATGAGTCATATATGATTAGTACATCAGCTAGCACTTCCATTGCATCCCCAAGTAAGTGACATAAACCATGAAGACCGGCTCCTAAACAAAGCATAAGTGTATTCGAGTCTATATGTGAAATAGTGAAACATCAGTTGGGAACTTTAGCTCTAACCCCACTTTTCTCACAAAAGTTGAGGGTTTGGTAGTTAAGGAAGCCCTAAGTCTTCCACAAATGTAAAGGTAGTTCTTTTGAGCATCATCCTCAAGTCAAGAAGTGAACTTGAGGATGATTCATAAAGATTTAATAGAATTATTTTTGATTGGTATTCACCTTGTGTTCTTAATTTAGCAAAGAAAGGATTAATTCCACATGCTTGGTCTAAACATAGTCGGATTACTTTGAAAGATTATGGGACAATAAAATATCCAATCAAGATCGACTGGGATAGGACAAGTCCAACAATGATGATGATGCTTAGTCATCACCAATCATTTGGAATCAGTTCTTTTCAAATCATGCTAACTCATATGAGGAGGTGTGCTTAGAAAGATGATCCAAATGACTTTGAAGTCAAAGATGCACCGCCGAGTTCAAGAGGAGATCGATCAACTATCGATGAGCTCAAAGAAATCAACCTTGGAATCAAGAAGATCCACCACCAACATATATTAGTTCTATTGAATAAAAAAAGAAACCAATGATTTAGTGAAGCTATTGATTGAGTTTAAGGATTACTTTGCATGAGTTATGAAGAGATGCCCGCTTATCTCCCATATATAGCCCATAAACTAGCAATAGAATATATAATGCTAACCCTATCAAACAGTGCTCCTATATGCGATTAGACATTGAACAACATGTCACTTTTGAAATTAAGAAACTGATCGATGCTGGCTTTATTAGGGAAGAAAAATATCCTACCTGGTTGGCCAGTGTCATCCCAATTAAGAAAAAGAATGGCCAAATTCATATATGCGTTGATTTTAGGGATTTAAATAAGGCATGTCCTAAGGATGAATTCCCACTTCCTATATCAGAATTAATGGTGGACATTGCTTCATCTCATGCAGGATTCTCCTTGGATGGGTCATCTGCTACAACTAAATTAAGATGGCCCTGTGAGGATGAAAGAAACACCGCTTTTGAACCCGATCAATATATTGTTATAAGGTCATGCCTTTCGCCTTAAAATGCTGCTACATACCACATGACTCGAATCTTTGATGAACTCATTCATCATCAAGTTGAATGCTACGTCGATGATCTCGTTGTCAAAAGTAAAGAAAAGGAAGACCATCTATTTGACTTGAGAGTAGTTTTCGAACGGTTAAGACAATACAACCTCAAAATGAACCCCCTGAAGTGTGCATTCGGAGTAGCTTCGTGTTTGGTTTGTTGTCCGACACCGGGAATTGAAATCGATCCAAAAGATCAAAGCGATATTAGAAATGCCACCCCTAAAAGCGTAACACAACTCGTCATTCCAAGGGCGCATGATCTAAGATGCTTCATTTCCAACTTATTAAGAAGATGCCAACCATTCTCAAGACTTCAAAAAAGATGCCAAGTTTAAATGGGATGATAAGTGCAAGATTTTTCAAGATATCAAGCAATATCTCGATGACACCTCCAGCGGTCCCTATCTGCAAGCCGCTCATATTATATACACGCATTAGATGACTCCTGTGCTTTGTTGGCTCAAACCAATGATGAAGGGAAGGAGAACTCTCTATTATCTCGCCATCGCCTAATCCCCGAGGCAAACTATCCACCTATTGAAAAGCACTGCCTAGCTTTAATCTTTGCATCCCAAAAGCAACGGCACTACATGCTTTCTCATAAGGTGAACTTGATCTCCAGAGTCAATCCACTACAATATCTCATGACACTACCGACCTTATCTGGACAGTTGGCACGTTGGTCCATGATTTTATCTCAGTTTGATATAACATTCGTACCCCTCCACACCGTAAAAGGACAAGCACTTGCAGATTTCTTAGCAACACATCCACTCCCTGCTGATTCTCCACTTAATGATGATCTCCCTGATGAATAGATCATGAACTTAGGGGGTACTAGTGCTCAACACTGGGAGATGTATTTTGATGGTGCAGCTTCCTCTCAAAGAGGAGAAGAACCATAATTTACTATCCGTGGAAGGGTGAATAGTTCTCCTAACTCCGCAGAATGTGATGAGATTCTCATATCATTTGTCCAATCCATGCACCAACAATGAAGTAATATGAGGCTCGATTGTCCTGGAGTTACACTATGCGTCAGAGTATCAACATCTTTGGGGATTCTCAGCTAGTCATCAACCAAATTGTTGAGTCCTACAAAGTACTTAAGCCTAAGCTCCATCATTACCATAAGTACACTATGGAGTTATTGGCCCAAATCAGGTTACCATCTAAAATTCCTCGAGGAGAGAATGCAAGCACGATAGCCAAGCTTGCCAAAGAGTTGGCATGTAAGATGAGTCCATTCCAATAAGGGTCCAAAATAGACAAGTCTTATCCCTTATTGATGCGAACTCATTGAGAGATTCTCTCTGAAGGGGTTGCCACTACCAAAGGAGGTGAGGAGGCAACCATTCATAGATTATTTAAATGTAGGCAAACTACCTCAAGAGAAATCACACACCAGTGAAGCAGAGAGCCCTTTCCTATACTCTTGTATGGCACCTTGTACCAAATCTTTCGATCATATGTGGTTACGCTTGTCCGACAAACACGAAGCCCATAGAATCATGATCAGGTACACTGTGGGGCACATCAATCCCATCCAAAGATGAAAGCCAAGATCAAGAGACTAGGATACTACCGGCCTTCAATGATCACAGATCGCATGAAGCTAGAGATGCCATCAATGTATACATGTGGTCCTACATCAACCTCCTAACATTCTACATCCTACATTGGCCTCATGCCATTTGAGTGTCATGTTATGGGTCCGATCATCCTCCTTCTTCCAAGGGTCATCGATTCATTCTAGCGCATCGACTACTTTTCCAAATGGGTAGAGGCAATCCCACTTAGAGGTCTCAACATGTGCTCCAATTTTTCAGGAACCATATCATATATAGGTTCGGAGTGCCTCGATGAATTATATCCGATAATGGTACTGCATTCAAGAGCACTAAAATTAATAGCTTTGCTCGAAGACATTGCATAGATTGGAGATATTCTACCATCTACTATCCAAGAGCAAATGCAGCGTAAGCTTTCAACAAAACCCTCATTCAAATATGAAGAAGACACTAGATGACAATAAACGATGATGGCATGAACAGTTGGTTGAAGCTTTATGGGCCTACCGTACTACATATAGAACTCCAACTCAATCTACCCCTTTCTCCTTAGTATATGGGTCTGAAGCTATTTTATCATTGGAAGTCCAACTCCCATCACTAAGGATAGCTGTGGGTAGCAAAATCACAACAGAACAGAATGCCAAGCTATGGTTGGAAGAGCTCGGAGGTTTGGAGGAGAGACGCCTACAAGCATGCCAAAACCTCGAGTTATATAAAGCCAAGATGATTCAAGCTCATAACAAGTTGGTCCGTACTAGAGCTTTTCAAGTAGGAGAGCTTATTTTAGTTCTAAGGAGACCAATTGTTTGTCTAAAAGATAGGAGGAAAGTTTGAACCCACTTGGGAAGGCCCTGCCCATAGAGAAGGCCTACCAAGGAGGGTCCCAAATTGTAAAGGAGAGTGCATGCTTCCAATCAATGGGCTCTACTTAAAGAAATATTATCCATAAACCTTGTTTGAAAATAATTATCAATAAAATCTCTTTTCATATCAAATTTTATTTCTTTTGTGTTAGAAATATCTTTTGCTTATGAATTCACCATGATATATTTAGGGTCCCCCAATGGCATCCTATTCCTTCATATCAAACATAAAACATACATATCTTTCTCTCGGGCTACTTTGAAGTGGGAGCAAGCCCCCTGTGGCACTCACTCATTAGCTACTCTAGGTCGGGTTTGATTTGTTGTCCAAAGCAACCGATCACCCCAGTGGTCATTTGTTGGAGGATGTAAGTCCCCACGCTTTCTTCCTAATTTGACCATTGCAAACTGATGAGCGCCTTGTTAGTTTGGTAGACTTCACTGCCCTATTAGTGAACTACCTTGTGTTGGCTTTGTTTAAGAAGATGTGAGTCCCAGTGCTTTCTTCTTGAACTAGCCACCATACCGACTAGTCGAAGTTTCCCAAGGTTTAGGTGTAAGAGTCCCCAATGACATCCTATTCCTTCATATCAAACACAAATACACATATCTTTCTTTTGGGCTACTTTGATGTGGGAGCAAGCCCCCTATGGCACTCACTCATTAGTTTTTAGGTCGCTGATTGTCCAAAGCAACCGATCACCCCAAAGGGTCATTTATTGGAGGATGTGAGTCCCTGCTTTCTTCCTAATTTGACCATTGCAAACCGATGAGCGCCTTGTTAGTTTCGTAGTCTCACCCAGAAGCTACCTCATGGTTGATCTATTTGAGAAGATGTGAGTCCTCGTTTTCTCTTGAACTGATCATCATGACCTAACTAGGTCAAATATATTTGAGATTTAGGTAAGTCCCTAGAGGCTCTTTCCTCTTGACTATGTTTGAGTCGATAAGCCCTCAAGCATTCACTCAAGAGTCGCCTAGGTCGGATGGCACCCATCGAATAAGACAGACTATCCCAAGTTAGCTTTAGAGAGATGTACACGCTTTCTTTCTAGATTGATTATTGCAAACCGATGGGCACCATAGGTTGGTTGATGTTCGCTTTGTCGACAACGACTCACCCAACATCACTCTTGGAAGATGTAAGTCCTCGCACTCCATGAGTTGGCCACCCAATACCTATGTGATATATGACTAGCCATGTCATTTTCTGGTGTTGGATTAAAGCCCCATTGCGCCCCTTCCTGGCATTCTATTTGGATCACGCCCTTGAGACCCCATTTAGACACTACCTAGGTTACTTTGGACCCCCTTTCCTGGTAGCCACCGTGGTTGGAGAATTTGTTCGCAGATGCCAGATTCTCCCTTGGTTCAAGAAAGATATGTCTAGTCAAATAAGCTCCTTCTCGTTGATCCCTCAAAACCAACAGGTCCATGATAAAACAAATTAAACAAATAAACAAAATATTTGCTTGTGGATTAGGAATTCAAGCCCCAAAGGGCCCCTTTCCCAAGTGCATCCTATTTTAAGCAAAGAAACTCCCTATAGGAATTGCTTGACTACCCGAGTTGAGATAAATCCCTGCCTGACTCAGTAATGCCTTAGGTCGGGTTCAACTTGTTGTGCCACCAATGAGTTACCCCAGCATTCGTCTTTGCTTTGAAAGAAATAAGTCCATTACGCATTCTTTCCAAAGACGATCGGTAAACCGACCTATTTGCCGGTCGATTTGTTGCGCAAGTAACAACCATCACCCTGATTCTTATTTAGAAGATGTGAGTCCCCGTGCTTTCTTCCAAACTTGATCATTGCAAACCGAAAAGGCACCCCTTAGGTTGGTTCTACCTAACGGCTGGTAGACTATCCCTTTGGATTTGTAAACCTAAGATAGGTCTAGGCTGATATTAGCTCCTTCTTAGTAGATTCATTACAAACCGGCAGGGTCCATCTAAAATTAAAATAATTTTGACTATTCCTGAGTCAATATGAGCCCACAACGGCATTCACTCAAATAGTCACCCTAGGTCAGGATTGATCTGTTGTGTCATCAACAGATCACCCCAACGACTGATCCCTACTTTGGAAGATGTAAGTCTGCTACGCTTTCTTCCTAGTACATTGCACACCAAAAGGCAACCCTTAGGCTGGATAGTCATACTTTGTGGCTGGTAGACTACCCCTTTGGACTTGTAAATAGATAGGTCGGGTCGACATAGCTCCCCGCAGGTCCATCGCAAAGGGTCCATAATATAACACACAAAATTAAAGTAAATCAAATCAAATCAAATTAATCATCAGGACTACTCTTGAGTTGAGGTAAGACCCCAGTGTGCTCACTTAGTAGTCCTTAGTAGGGTTCATGTGTTGCTCGTCCAATATCGCCCCAATGACTTTTCTTGCTTTGGAAGATGTAAGTCTACTACGCTTCTTCCTAGCAGTCATCAGACACCAAAAGGCAACCCTTAGGTGATAGTCCTACCTTATGGCTGTAGACTACCCTTTTAGACTTATAAATCTAAGACAGATCAAGGTCTCCCTGGCCCCTTCTTAGTGTAGTCCATCGCAAACTGATAGGGTCCATAACAAATTAGACCAACCTCCCTAGTGGAATCTAATCAAACAAATCAAAGAAATCCAATTAAATTCTTATCCCTAGTGGATACACACCCAAATAAATTATATTCACAATCAAACTCAGATCTATATTCCCAGCTGATAACTTGAATCTGTTTCCCTAGAAGAAGGTTCATGTACTCAATCAGAGATTTCCTCTTATGCCTTTGGCATAAAGAGAGGTGCATACGCTAAGGTCGATTCATATCTTTCTGCCTATGTATAGATCACTTTCATTGATTGTGCAATCTTCGGATGTTGTTGATCATTTCGGCCATCATCGGTGTGCCTTGTCGCTACACCACACCTATTGGGGGGTCCTTTTGACCTCACTTAGAGTGAGCTCTTAACCTCCTCTTCTTAGACTTAGGACTCTTCTAGACACTAAGATTTCCTTAGTCATAAGACACATCTAGTGATTAAGTGAACACCTAACCTAAGCCTAGAGACTTAGAAGTGTTAATCATATGATTAGGCTATGTCTTATGGTTTAAGGAAATTACCTATCCCATAGCTTAAACCTAACCTAGATACACTTTCTCAAATCAAACCCAAACTCAATTCTCAAATCAAATCTCAAATTCAAATTCAAATTCAAATTCCAAATCTAATTTCAAAATTTGACTCCAAATGATCGAAACCCAAAATCAAATTCAAATCCTAAAACCCCTTTTTAAGCCATATGAACCATATTCATAAGCTTAGCCAAATATTTTATAGAATCAAATCAAATCTCATTCAACTTACTTAAATAACATAAACTAATTAACTATCCAATATATGAAAACAAAAAATGTGAACCAAACTTTGATGAACATGACAAATGGATGTGAAAAATAAGATCCCAATTACAAAGAACCAAACCCAATTAAAATCAAAATAAAATCTCAATTAATCTAATCCAATTGAACTACAAATAAATGAACCACAATTGAATTAAATAAACATAAATTTAAATCACATAACCATGATCAAAGAAAATAATTAAATATTTAAAAGGATATTGAATTATCAAGATGCAATTAAACTAAAACATCTAATAAAAAAAATCAATTAATCAAATACTTAAATAAAATCAAATTCTAAATTTTAAATCGAATGAATTACATAAGTTCAAATGGGCTAATCAAGATACATAAGGACTTTAGTTAGATTCTTTAGAATTAGATGTAGAAATATGAGTCCCGCCATGATGGAATTCATCCTACTCTTCATTCTTGAGAACCTAAATATCATTTCAACCAAATAAACCCAAATAAAATGAAAAGCAAATCATTAAATCATTTATATTGAAATCACCCAACAAAAATTTAAATTCAAACTTCAAATTGGAACATAAACTAAAGCCTAATAAAGTCTTCAAAGCCTTACACACATTAGAATACTAAGTCACTACTCTAGCTAAGTTAGGTGTTGTATGTATGATGTTGTTTTTTTTGTGATGTAATGTTTTAGACCATGTTAGGGTGTATGTTTCAGACCATGTTAGCCGTTATTAGCTAATCATATTCATGGGTTAAAGGGGCCTATAAAAAAAAATATAAATGTTTTTCTTGTGCTTTACCCTAAGTAACCCATGTTGGACATCTTGGTTACCCATGTGGGTGCTAAGTCTAAATTATTCATATAACTACTTATTGTATGGTGTTTAGGTAACATTTATTTTGCAGGAAATTGATTTACTCCTATTTTGATGTAATTTTGCATTTGGAATTGGGATTAGTGCTATATTAGGATGAGCAATAAAAAAGGCTTAGTCCTTGCTGTGATGCCCTTCGAAAATCAAATCAAAAGAAACAAATGAAGAAATGAAGAAATGAAGAAAAGAAGACCCCATAAGATATATATATATTATTTTTGTAATCCGAGTTGTATAAGGGGTAGATTCTCCACCCATCTTTTCTTTTCTTTTTGTCTGAACCTAATAAAAGCCTTTTATTCTTTTACTAGTCTATAAAATTGTTTGATGTTGTGTTTAGATTGTGCATTAGAATAACATGCTTTCATAGTTTATTTATGATTGATGTTTGAATGTGTGGTGATGCAGAGTTTAGATAAAATTAATTTTCTATCCCAATTAACAACTCTTAACTAAAATTTTAAAACAACTCATAACCTCACATAAAAGCCTAGGGATTAAATCAAGATAATAAAATTTTAGTAACCCCTTAGCGATGGATGAATGTATATCATGCATATCATATTCTTTCATTCTTTAAGAGGGAGCTTCCATCTTGCTGAGAATCAAGGCTTAACCTATGAGAGCCTTTGGTGGAAGACACCCCTTTCTCTCTTGATTTGGCCTATAATCAAATTCTCATGCATTTAGGCATACAAAATCCCATAACTTGTGTCAAAACAAAAAGTCCAAAAGAATCAAATAAATTTGATAAAATTTGTATTAGATTAAGTCATGGATTCATACCACTCATGCTCAGTCTCTGGGAGTGAGTCAAGGACTTAGTTTCCTCTAAACAACAAACCTAGCCATCTTGCAAAGCATAAGACTTTACATGGATTTAAAATGTAGGAGTTAACTCGCCACTCCAGCAATAAGTCCAAGGTGATTTATTCTCTTTGGAGGTAAATCATATACCCATTTTCGCCTTAGATTTAGTTGTGCCTTCATTTTGTACCAAGGCTCCTTAGTCTAGAATCAGGTAGCGCTTTCCTTCTGAACAAGCATAAATCTCACCTCTTAGTATTTCCACATCTAATGTTATGAATTATAAGCCCTAGAATCTAATAAAATGCCAACTCAAATAATCAACTCTCATCAATTTCAAAAATATAAAGCCCAACTATAGTAGATTGGAATGCTCATTAGCTTCCTAGTATCATGAGCATTTCCTACTTTCTCCCTTTGGATTCTAAAAAATAAGTCTTCTCCTTGATCTATCCCATTTGATTTTCTAAAATAGCCAATCTTTGATAGTCTTAACTGATATCTTTGGAGACCCTAATTATCTACTTTAATCGAGAGTATTCTTAAGAAATTCTCATTTCTTAGATGTAATTAACTATCTTTCAAACTTAATGAACCTATTTAAAATAAACCCTACTTTACTTTTAAAGTAAAGTAAAGATCTCGTATATTCAAGACATAGTCCTATTAGTGACAGTCCATTAGGGTGGTGATTTCATCTTTCAAGATAGTACATCAATGTCATAATTAAATCAAAATAAGTACCCCTAAGATCTCAATAATCCCAAATAAACACCACAGGTCCACTTGACCCAAAGTGGCCTAAAGGATCTTTTTGAGCCAAGTTCTAATCCAACCCAAATTGGATTGAACCAAACCCATCTAAGCCTCATATCATGATCAACAATCACCCTAAGATGATCAATCACCATGAATTGGGTTAAACCAAGTTAACTTGGTCCTTTGACCAAGCCAACTTTAGCCTAAATGAAACCTAAACTAGCCAAAAAATCTACCATACACTAAATTGATTGAAACCATTGATTCAAACCAACTCATGATGATTGAACATGACTTGGCCTCAATTGAGCCAAACTAAGTCCAATTGATCATTTGACCTAAGTTGACCCAAATTAGCCTAAAAGGCTAAAATAAGTCAAATCATAATCTAACCCAAATTATTGCAAGCAATGGCTCAAGTTCATTCCAAATTGATTATTGAACTTGACCAAAGCCATAATTGAGCCAAATTTGACTAATTGGACAACTTGACCCAATTTATCCCAAATTGACCTAAAGGGTTAAATTGGCCAAAATCCAAATTAAATTCAAAATGATTCAAACCAAAACTTATAATCATTTTCAATTGACCAATTGAACTTTAACCAACACCTAACCCAACCCAATTTAGTCAATTGGTCAAATTGGTCAACTTAGCCCATTTGACCTATATGAATCCAAATGAGACAAAATCAAACCTAGGCCAAATTAATTGAAACCACTTGAACAAAAACTCTTCAAATCATCATTTGAACCTAACCCAAGCCTTGGTTTGACCCAATTTGACCAATTGGTCATCCCAACCCAACATGAACTCATATGTACCCATTTGACCAAATGCAGCCAAAACTCATAAAAGCAACCCATGGGATCTTGGTGGTTGACCAACCCGACCCAAATTCAACCTAGGTCAGCCCAAAATCAACCCAAACCCATTTGGAGCCAAGCCCAATGCAAATCCTCCATGGATCCTCTCCTCCATGTGGGATTTTTCCAAAAATGGCAAAGTCCACTCTCATCATCTTAGCCTCACTCACCAAATAAGGGTTCACCTAACCCACCTAGGCTACCTAACCATGTATTGGTGTTGACCTCACTTTAGAGTGAGCTCAACCTCTTTTTTTTAGACTTAGACTCTTCTGATCCTAAGCTCTAGACTTAAGGGTTAATCATAATTCTATGCCTTAGACTTAAGGAAACCATCATCCTATAACCTAAACCTAATCCATGTGCATCTTCTTAAATCCAATCAAAAATCAAAATCTCAAACTAAACCTCAAATTGAAATTCAAATCCAAATTCCAAATTAAATGATTGAAATCTATAATCAAATCCAAATTCAAAATCCTTTCTAAGCCCTATGATTTTATCTTATGGCCTTAGCCTTAGCCAAATTCAAATACACAAAAACTCAATTGATTTTCTCAAATATCAAATTAATCCTTCAATCAAATTCCAATTCAAATCTAGCTCTAAATGATTGAATCCCATTATCAAATCCAGACTTGAAATCTTTCCTAAGCCATGTGATTTGATTCCATGAACTTAGCCAAATATCCACCTACTTCAATCCAAGTTCAATTGATTTCATCATGAATCAATCATATCTTCAATCATCTTCATAAATATAAATAAAATCTATACTCAAATCATCAAAACTAAATCAAACTAAATCAAATCCCCTTCTAAGCCCTTTGAACCTTCCTTCATGAGCTTAGCTAAATTTGCCTTCAAATCACTTCAAACTCAATTGATTTTTTTATAAATCAATTGTTCCTTTGATTATCTTTCCCAATATAAATGAAATATACATTCAAATGATCAAAACTAAAACCAAAATCAAATCAAAACTCAATCTAAGACCTTTGAACCAATTCTTTGGACTTAGCCAAATCCTACCCAAATCAAGTCAAAAACTAATGGATTTTCTCTTGAATCAATCACTCCTTCGATCACATATCTAAATATAAATGAAACCTATAATCATACCAAATTTAAGTCAAACCAAGCCAAGCTCAACTTAGCCCTTTTTTTGAAAATTTCAAATGAACCAAAATCCATTAGACTCCAAATTGATTGCGCTTGAATTTATATTTCAATCCTATCACTTCACCACTGGTTACTAGTTCCATCCTCTCTGGATCGATAGAGAGGATGCCGAGGATCCATTTATCACCTCCTCCGGTGCGCCTAGCCCAGCTTAGAGCGGAGGTCATATGCCGCCTTCGACCGTCTATGCCGTAGGAGCATAATGACGCTGAGTTTGGCACTCCTTGATCTTTGATCTATTATCCCCCACATCATAGGGAGGTAGATTAGGAGAAGGCCCGAGGCCCATACAAGATATATGTTACTTGACCTGAGGTTCACCACAATCGATGGCTTCGCTTTGATTTTCTAGCTCGGTGTGGTACCCGTGCTAACCATATTGATAGTTTTCTTCTCACTGGGATTAGCCACCATAAAAGGGCCTCGCGTAGAGAGTCGATGGTGTCCCCACCGCTCTACCCCTCGTCCGCCATCGCCAGTGCAGGTTACATCATATCCCATTCCATCTAAGGCCATGAAGGCCGCATCTGGGGAAAAGCACACTGTTGGTGATTCGGCTATGGCCAAGGGATCCTACCCATCATACACCACCCATTGTGGTAGGGTTGAGCTCTCCTGCTCGACCTTCTGCCCTAGTGGTGGTGCGAAAGTGGCAACCCCGAAGCATCATGGTTGTTCCTTCACCAACTCGCCCATATAATGTGGAGATAATGATGATTATAGATATTCCATGATAGTTTACGCACTGGGAGGAACATCCTAGGATTGTCACCCCTCTTACAGAAGTAGCTCATTTATCCAGTGAGTACCCTCACAGATCTCGGACAAAGAGGTGCATCTCAGATAGTGATCACACGGCCATCCTAAATTATTTGTACCTGAGGATCATTCTTAGATGAGATAGTTGCACATTATTTCATGGAGAAGAAGGAGATCTTGGGGTACCTGGTCTTGAAGAGAGAGTTAGCTTTGATCCCAACTAAGATGACTTGTTGGAAGATTCAAATGCATGGTTGACACTAGAGGATCTCTTCTGGGAACAACAAGCCATGAAGGTGATGAGGTTGATCAAGGAGACACGCAGAATCACCAACACCTATAATAAAGTTGAGGTAAGGATGAGCATATGAGGGATGACATTAGTTAGAGAGGACTTATTAGTAGCAATTCTTGTAAACAAGCCCTTTAGTTCATCATACTATGACGCCACTTGAGTTAGTGCATGTCTTGGACCCAGTCAAGACTCTACCTCCCATTGAGCAAGTTAGCACTAGCCTATATAGGAAGGTAATGGAAAGTACCTCCATACAAGAAAAAGCATAAAATCCATGGTTGAGCAGCAGGTGATGGAAGCTTTGGCTCAAGCCTAGGGAAGATCATCGGTTCCAAAGGGTAGGCCCTACCTAGAGGAATTCGATGTTATCCAATATCCCAAAGATTTCGTGCCTCCTTCCTTCAAAAGCTTTGATGCCAGTGGAAACCCGGTGACATTGCCCATTTCAGCCCCGCAGTGGCAGTGATGCTCTACTCTTTCGCCTTTTCTTCTTTAGTAGCCTGGTATTTTCAATTGGTTAAACCAACGATTCAAGAAAGATATTTGTCAATTAGAGAACTCTTCATCAAGAGACTTGTTGGAGCTCAAAGAAAGGGTTATAGGTGATCTTATTATAACAAATAAACACTGGGTGAGTTACTTGTTGATTATATTCTTCGATGGTGCAACCTGAGTATGAAGTGTGAACCACAACTGTCTGAACAGCATACCATTGAGATTCTTTTGAAGAATATCCATGGCCCTATCTTCATGCTTAAGGGCTTCACTATCAAGATATTTGAGAAGCTAATCAACAAGTCCAAGAGACCACGACCTCATTAGCCTCCACCTCCTTTGTCACCATCAAGGCAACCTTAGTGGGCTCCACCACAGCCTCCACGGCCAGCACAACCATCGTCTCAGCCATACCACCAGTAGCAGCAGCATGCATACCCACCGCTACGTAGCTATGGTCCACCTACTCTTTTAGATAAGTTAAAAAAAACCTTATTCTTTTAAGAGGGAGGTAATCAGGAAAATCTTTAAGAATCTCTTAAAGAAACTTGATTTTCAGCCACCCGAGCCTAGAAGACTGGAGGTAGTAGCCAAAAGTCATGATCCAAACTTTTGCCCTTACCACCGTATGCTAGGCCACATTTTAGAGGATTGCTTCACATTCAAGGATTGGCTTAAACACAATATCAAGACTAGTGTTGTAGTTATCCCAAAAGAATACCTTGTGGAATAACCATCCAGTTATATTAGGGTAATCCTTGGAGATACATGTGATCCTACCAAAACTAAAGAAGGTTGGGACATCTCCTTGTCTAAAGCCTCTAAAAAAATAATTCAAAAGATCAAAAAGCTTTCTTTGTAGGTGCCTAAGTCAGCTCAAACCTCCAACACCAAGAAAGATTTGCAAGTTGCCAATGCCAACTCTAGGAAAGGGGGAGCTCAGCAGCAGCAACATGTGTCGGCCCGGGATACCCCTTTAGCATAGCCACCAATCGTGTCCAACCTCCAGCCTTCAGTTGTAGCTTCCACACTAGCGACTTCTTCCATTCTAACTAGCTCTTCTATTTTTCTACTAGTAGAACTCTTGTATCAGTGGGTAAGGGCATCAAATCCCTTACTCCACTCACTTTACTTGACTTCTACTTTGTACCTCCAAATAATTCCAAGAAATTGAAGAAAAATGCTAGTTCAAATTACATCTGTGTCTCTTCTGATGGGTTATCTTCTTCTATTCCTAATGATAACTCCTCAAGTCTAAACAACTATAACAATTCCAATCTTCCTCTTTCTGATTTAGAGTTGGACTTTCCAACTCTGAATACTACGGGTTCACCTCTTGAGATAGACTTGGAATCATCCGATTTCAAGAGTCCTATAGGAGAAGCTATAGGTGAGCATGAAGTGTAGGTAGAACCTTCCATCACCCTGCCACAAGAGATCACCGAAGTCAACCTCTATAGTGGCAAGGTTCTACCTCCTAGGGCAGCACCTCAAGATAGAGGGAAACAAGTCATTGGTACTGAAGATCGAGAAGCCCTTCCACAGGATGCTCCACCCTTAGATATGCTTGTGGAAGATCGAAAGGTGGACTACAACATCCTTTCTCATCTAAGAAAGTTGCCATCAAAGCAAGCATATGACACCCCTTGTCTTATCCAAAGAGATGAGAGAATCACTAATCAAGGCCCTTGATCCCCGAAATATGCTTAGCTCGACCACTATAGGTGAGGAAGCACATTATGCAAAAGAAGCCCAAGGGATCACCTTCAGATGAAGACCTTCTTTTGGGGACTTGGAGCATAACCGCCCTTATACATCACGACATGGATAGTTTAGACTCGCCGTGGTTCTCATGGATTCAGGTGCATCGGTGAACATTATGAGTCTAAAGACCCTTGCCTATTTGAAGATCGACATCTCCACACTCGAGGAGATAGGATGATGAGAGGATTAAATGATCAAGGTGAGCTTTTTAGTTCTATAGTACTACCTTTGGATAGATGGAAGATCGAAGCCAAGTTCTACATCATTGATTCGAATACTTCATTCACTGCAATGCTTGGTAGGCCTTGGATACATCAGAACAAGATTATTCCATCCTCCCTTCATCAGTGCATCAAGTTCATAAACGATGGAATTAAATACCATGTCAATGGAGATGAAAAGCCATTTTCAGTTAGAGAGGTTGAGATTTATGAGGATGCGATCTACTATCTTCCTCAAAACACCCTTCCTCATGAACTAGGACAAAATTCAAATGCAAAATAAAAAGAAAAAGAAAATGAAGAAAAATAAAGGATAAAAGAAAATGAAAAAAAAAGGAAAGTCCAAGTATACAAGAAAAGGGAATTGAAGAAGAAATAGATCAGCATATTACATTCCACCCACAGTTCATTCCATCATATGGATATGTGGGTAGAATGGCTCAACCTCCACCGTGCAGATAGAAATAGGCGGTTCTAGAGGTGGGAGACCTCTAGTTGGCCTTCAGCCAATAGAGGTCGTGTTCCAATTCATAGGAATACCCCTACTATTCATATAGACTTAGAATCCAGTTTGAAGGATGAGTCTAATGTGATTAGTATACCAGCCAACCCCTCTCAACGGGTTCCATTGGAGGTGACTTTTGATCTAGCTAGAGATGAAGACCAAGCCTCCAAGTAAAGCAAAGTATTTGAATCTGGTTTATGTGAAACTATTAGCGTTGGGAACCTTAGCTCTTACGTCACTTACATCTCTAAAGTTGAAGGTTTAGTAGTTAAAGAAGTCCCTAAGTCTTCCAAAGGACATAAAGCGTAAGAAGTTCTTTTGGGATCATCATCCTCAAGCCCTGAAGTTGATGTAGAGCTTGAGGAAGATACTTTTAAAGAATTAATGGAATTACCTTTTGACTTTTACTCACCTTATGTTCAAAATCTTATACATAAAGGTTTAGTTCCTCACACATGGTCCAAGCATAGGTCAGAATACTTCGAGAAGCTATGGAACAACACAGGCAAGGAAGCACAATCAAGAGCAGGATTAGAATTTGACATAGTGGGTCCAGTCGATGATGAAGATTACTGCCTAGTTGTTACCAACCATTTGGAGTCTGATAGTTTCTTCTCAGACATCTCCAACTCTTATGAAATTGTGTGTTTAAAAACTTTAGATGATCCAGATGATCTCCAAGTCAAAGAGGCACCGCCAAAATTTGAAGAGGAGATTCATTCAATAATAGAAAAGCTTAAAGAAATCAACCTCAGGATAGAAAAAACTCCACGCCCGACATACATCAGTTCATTACTAAATGAAGAAGAAACCAATGACTTAGTTAAGCTATTGACTGAGTTTAAAGACTATTTCGCATGGAGTTATTAAGAAATGCCCGAATTATCTCTTGACGTAGTAGTCCACAAGCTAGCAATAGATCCTAACGCTACCCTTATTAAGCAAGCTCCAAGATGCATGCGATTAGAAATTGAACAACAGGTCTTTTCTAAAGTCAAGAAACTGATCGATGCTGGTTTTATCAGAGAAGAAAAATATCCTACCCGGTTAGCTAGTGTCATCCCAGTTAAGAAGAAGAATTGTCAAATTCGTATTTGCATCAATTTTAGGGACTTAAACAAGACATGTCCTAAGGATGAATTTTCTCTTCCTATACTAGAGTTAATGGTGGACACCTCATCTAATACGTATTTTCTTTCACGGATGGGTCATCTGGCTATAACCAAATCAAGATGTCTCCTGAAGATGAAAGAAACACTGCTTTTCAAACCCCGATCAGAATCTTCTGTTATAGGTTCATGCCTTTTTCTTAAAAATGCTGGTGCTACATACCAACGGGATATGACTCAGATCATCAATGAGCTCATTCATCATTAGGTTGAGTGCTACATTGATGATCTAGTAGTTAAGAGTAGAGAAAAGAAAGACCACCTCTTTGACTTGAGAGTAGTTTTCGAATGGTTAAGATAATATAACCTCAAAATGAATCTAAGTGTGTAGCTTAGGAAATTCCTTGGGTTTGTTGTTCGACACTGAGGAATAGAGATAGATCCTGAAAATATTAAAGCTATCATAGAAATGCCACCTCCTAAGAGTTTAACTCAACTCATATCCTTTCAAGGACGGTTGGCATATTTAAGATACTTTATCTCAAACCTGGTAGGGAGATGCAAGCCATTTTTAGCACTTGCCAAAAAGAATGCCAAGTTCAAGTGGGATGACAAGTGTCAGCATGCTTTCAAAGATATCAAAGAGTACTTGGTGAAGCTGCCAGTTCTAGCAGCCCTTATCCTGGGCAGGCCACTCATCCTCTACACTGCTGCATTAGATGACTCTCTCCTCTCTATTCAAGCCAATGACAAAGAAGAAAGGCTCTATACCACTCATGGCCCATGGGTAATTTGGTCATACCCTCTTCACATTCACTTGAGGCTTTCCTAAAAGCTCAAGGGGACCTAGGGGAGAGTGGTGCACCCAACCCAATGGGTTTGGGTCAGCCCATTTGATCCCTAGACCAAACCTGACCATATGAGTCAAAATTAAAAATTCAAATTCCCTCTCAAGCTCAAATTCAAGCACATGGGAGGTTGGCAATCCACTCCTTGGCTCAAACTGACCATGTGCATACTCCTAACTGATCAAACAGCCCTCCCAATATGATCAATTGGATCAAAATGGCAAGAGCATTGCCGACCATCCAATCTTTCAATGGGGAGATATACTCCCCCTAAACAAACTCAAATGCATCATTCCTAAATTCGATTGAGGGCTAGGGAGACTGAGGAGCCATCAGAGAGTGATAGCAAGCATCCTAGAGATCTTGCCAATTCCCCATTCTCAATTTTCAAACAGTGAAAATAGGGGAGCTCAATCCATTAGCCAACTTCTTCCACACTACAATCTATTGCAATTCCTTTTGCAAGCACACTTAGGTGACCAAATCGAGCTCACCTAAGTTCATTCTCAAATTCTAAAGGCAAGGGCGGATTGAATTGGATCAAAACCGAGCTAACAAAGGAGGAGGTGACCCATAGGAAGATCCAATCAATCTTAAGTGCTCAAAACTTCAACAAGGCTTTGTCTCAACCAGACGAAGCTTCTCTAAATTTCTATCCTCACTATCAACTTTTTGCTTAAGAATAAGCATATATTGATTGCATTAGTAGATTCAGATTAAAGATCTTTTATTCCAAATTTTCAATATTCATAAGAACTCATTATTCGTTCTGTCTTTATGCAGCCAATTTGGAATAAGCATTTCACATTTTACTCTGTGATAAAAAGATCAATAATGAGCTCCATCTCAATGCCCATATTCAAGGACAAGCCTTCTTGAATTGAATCAAACTCAATTTAGATCTCGCTCATTTCATAGACATGCATTGATGCTCTTGCTTATTATAGATTTTAATGTTTCCAAAGTTTGATAGTTAATAGAAATTCCTCATTTTTTTTAACTTTAACTTTTAATAGAATCTCTTACCTCATAGCTTCATTAATAAATTCTCTTCTTTTTATGATTTGTAATTGAATGTGGTTGAGCCATACAAGGAATGGTTTCATTCCATGAATAGGAAAAGTCTTTCTCCTTCAAATTTGTTTTCTCCTTCCCTTGAATTCTCTCACGACTCTTGCAAGTTCAAGCAAGTTCAAAGCTTTTAGGAAAATTTTACTTGAATTCAATTCTCTTTATATTTTCAATGCATGGTATAATATTGTTAAATGTGCATTTGGAAAAGCCCTCACTTATATTTATTACACATTTTTATAATTATTCTAAATTTGATTCAAATCTATCTTTGACTTTTCAACTCATTTGATGGGACATATGTGTAATTCAAATGATTACTAAGAAATTTTATTTATGTTTATTGGAAAATTATATGCTCATATTCTTACTAATAATTAAGCCAATCACCACTCTATTATTTATTTTGGTGTTCCAACTTCATGCATTTTAATTATTTGACATAGAATGCATGTCATTTAAGTCACTCATTAGTATTCAATTTTCATAAATTTATGTGTATTTGATATCATTTTATCATGTAATTGAGCATTTAAATAATCAATTTTAAGTTATTTAATCAATTTGTTCACTTAAATTTTGGCAGCCTCCTTGCGTCATCCCCACAAGTCAGAGTCAGTCACCACCGCTGCCAAAGAGCTCGTATGAGTGATATAAACCACGGCCTAAGTATCTTCTTCCCTACCACGCTACAAAGAGCATGTATAGGTTACCTGCACAAAAGAAATCAGATAATTTTCCTTATCGCACCGTGAGCATCGCCTACGAGTTTTTCCTCACTGTGTTACTAAGAGCGCATACGGGTTCCTGTGTGCTCCAAAAATTCTCCAACGACTTCTCGACAAATTGATTGAAGAGAGTGTGATTTGAGATATCGATAAAATTTTCAGAAGGCAGATGGAATAGTAGATAAGACACTACCTAGAGATTTTTCCCTCATTTTGTGAGGACTTTAGATCTGTTCTGTTTCCTATAGGCAAGCCCTAAATTACCTCTCCCAATAAGTGAGAGAACTGATTAAGGCTAGTCGTTAGATCTAAATGCGTAAAGTAAAAAACATGTAGAGTTTTAGAATTTAAGATTATGAAATTCATCATTATTAGCTTAAAGGATGGTTGGGGAATGATGATGTGTCGATCTAGATCATCTCCATCCTGGTTGTCCCTAGTCTACTTAGTCATAGGAGGAACAACGACAATGATCCTTTTAGCAACACATGGGTTAAAAAAAATCCTTGTAGACCTAGAGTGGTGTTTATCTAAGAAGATAATTTTAAGTCTACCTTAGCTGATAGATGGTTATTTTTCCTATCATGTGTACCCTATGATTCACAACTCAAAGGGCAGAGCCATTGGGGAGCATACATATCATGATCATAATATAATGGAGCCTTACCAAACCACTCATCGAGGACTCTTGTAAATACTTCATTTGACCGGCCAAGCCACACAAATATAGACACGGCCACGCCCTTAATCTTGAGATTGAGAGTGAATATAGTAACATCCATCCTTATAGCCTAATTTATTATTTTACATGAAAATTCAATCCCTAAAAAGATACTTCAGAATCAATGGAGTGTAATATTCAAGTTGATTCCTCCTCTTTTGAAGGTTCCTCATTTAACTTGTTTCTTGTTCATAAATAAGGCTATGGATTTTGCATTTTATGAAGCATCCTTAGACATCTCAATCTCTAAATCAACCCATATTATGAATATAATTGTCTTTTCTTTCCAATTCAACCTTCAACTCAGAATTCCTCCATGCAAATGTTTGTTTTAATTAGTACTCCAAAACTTCAAGTGCTTGAATTGAAGTTAGTTATGTTATGATGTACATAGAAACTTATTCAAACTCTCCTACATTATGTCCCCCCTTTTTTTTTGTGAGAGTGGGTCCTTCATTACTCTCTCCAATTTCTATAAATAAGGCTAAGAGGGGGTCTTACATTTCATTCCATTTGTTTGAGGAGTTAGAGTGTTTGAAAGAGAAGGGTTAATTTTTTAGTTGGCTTTCAACTCCACTTAGACAAATCTTGTAAGTGCTTTTCACCCCTTTTCTCTTTGATTTAATGTTTTACTTTTGTACTCGTTGTATGTTCTTTTCCTCCCCTCTTTTTCTTCTTGTTTGATGCTTTTATTTGAATTTAACTTTAGGTTTCCTTGCTTAGTGTTCTTAAGCCAGTTCTTTTTATTCTCCCATTTTTTTTCTAAGTCAAAAGATTTGACAAAATTTCAATAGTATTTCGACTAGGGGGAGCAAAATTTAATAGATGTTGGCTTACTCGGTACATCCTAATGAGCGTAGCGAGCGGTGTCTTGACATCACAACCAATTTTTTATCTCATTGTGCCCTAATGAGCATGACGAGGCCTTCAAACTTGCAAAGAAACAAGCATATACATTTACACATCCACATCACACATGTTTAGGCTTATTTTTTTGCGCATTGCAATGATCAGCAAGGAGATGGAGGTGGAGATGCCAAATACTGAGAGAAGAACCCGCCTAATGACGGTGTTCCTCTCCGGTTGCCTCAAAGGGAAAGGTCAGAAAGGGAGATGCCAGAAACTAAAAGAAGAACCTGCCTAATGGCGGTGTTTCTCTCCGATTGTGGAAAAAGGAAATTGGAAAGGTAATGGAAAGGGCGATGCTAGAAACTGAGAGAAGAACCTGCCTAATGACGGTGTTCCTCTCTGGTTGCGGCAAAGAGAAATTTCAATTTTGGTTTTGAGAGGGAAAGAGAGAAGAGAAAATGGATTGAGAGGGGAAAAGGAGGTTTTGGCCAAGTGAAGATGAGGGAAAGAGGGATTCGGCCAAGGTAGTTCAACTAAGAGGCATTCGTGAAGAGTTCTTAGGGAATTATTTGGCCGTGAAGAGTTCACTAGGGAATTATTCACTGAGAGTTCACCAATCGCAAAGGGAAGAGAGGAACATAGAGGGAGAGATCAAGTGAGTGGAGCATTCACTTATAGCAGAGATGAGAGGGACGAGGGTCAAGACTCAAAGAAAATGAACCAAAAAAGAGAGATGGGAGGAGGATTCTCTGCTTCTGTGATTGAGGGATGAATACTTATGGTAGAATGAGAGAGGAAGCTTAACCTTTGGTTTGATGAGGGAAAATTGGAGAGAAGGGAGAGTCTCGTTCGATTTGAAAGGAGAAATCGAGAGCCAACAAGGGAGAACTGGAGAGGGCTTGTGGAGTGGTCATCGAAAGATCGTGAACGGGAGATGAGTGAAGCATGATGAGGGGAAGCTCAAGCACATGAAGGGGAGGAAGAGCTCGGGTCATCATGTGAGGATAGACTGAACTAAGCCATTTGAGTGGAATTTAGAGTAATTTATGGATTTAGTTAGGTTAAACCGATTTTAAATTAATTTTAAGTGTTTAATTAGATTTAATATGAATTTTATATTGACATAATTAGATATCTAATATATATCAATTCAAGGTTATTCTAATATTTTGAACGCAACGACATAGTCCATTTTGTAATTGGAGGCCGTTTGGTTCAATTCTACAAAATTGAGTCCATTTCAAAATGTATTATCATTTTGACGCCGACATTCACTTAGACTCATTTGAATTGAGTGTGAATAATCTTACTTGATAAATTTTGACAGTTTAAGGCTAACTGCATAATTAATTTCTCGAATGGAAGTCATTTGGTTTGACTGCATCGACCGAAATGCATGCAGGCATGTTGATGACTCGATCACCTGATTGATTGATCCTCAAGTTGTACAATATTTATACATTGACCAGTTTTGACATTTTGAACATGATGGCGAAGTCCATTCATCGATCGGAGGTCATTTGGGTTGATTTTGAAGATGACTAGTGCATTTCAGCCTCGATTTGTGCACTATCACTTCTAATCATTCGACATTTGTACAGACTAGTCCAAATTGAGCGTGGATAGTCTTATTTGATAGTTTTTGATGTTTCAAAGCTAACGACACAATCAAGTTTATAATTATGGTGAAAAATATTATATCTCTGCCTTCATCTATCCTTTTTGGAAAGAGGATAAATGAAAATGGAAATATAACACACCTTGTTGGGATGCCACGCAGATCCGCAATGTTCTTATTAGGATTGGAGTACATTGAGAGAGGTGTACTATCTTGAAAGATAGAAGTCACCACCCTACAATGGACCTAATCACCAATAAGGACTCCTAAGGACTATGGGTCTTTAAATGTACCGAGATTCTTCCCTACTTACATGGAAAAGTAAAGGTGGTTTATTTTAAATCTCATTAAGTTCCTATAGGCAAGCTCCCATAGTTAATCATATTCTAAGGAATGAGATTCCTTAGAATACTCTCGATTAAGGCAAATGATCATTGCCTTCAAAGATTTCAATAGGTGGGACTATCAATCGATTAGTTTAAACTTTAGAAGATCAATCAAGATTGATCAAAAAGGAAAGAGTTATTTTCAGAGCCAAAGGAAGATAAGTAGGAGATGCATTAAATACTAGGAAGCCTAGTAAGCATCCCAAACTATCCAATGGTTAGGCTTTAATTTTTTTTGAAATTGAATTAATTTCTTTGAGTTGAATTTTTATTAGAAATTTAGGGCTTATAATTCCATGATACAAGGTTGTGGGCTCCAAAAATTCACCCCCAACCTCTCGATGAAGAGAGTGATTTAAAGTGTCAATATAATTTTAGAAGGCAGATGAAATAGTAGATAAGACACTACCCAGAGATTTCACCCTCATTTTGTGAGGACTTTAGATCTAATTCCAGGTTTCCTATAGATGCAAGCACCTATAGTTAATTACCCCTCTCAGTGCTGAGAGAGAACTTTCGATTAAGCTAGTCACTTAGTGCGCATATAAAGAACATGTGGAATTTTGAAATTTAGATTTATAAAATTCATTCTATTTAACTTAAAGCAGATGGTTGGGGGAACGATTATGCGCCTGATCTAGATCCCATGGTTCTGTCATCCCGGGCTGTCACGGTCTCTAGTCTACTTAGTCAGAGGAGGTAGTCAACCCAACTTGACCAAAGGATTCTTATCAGAAACACGTGGGTTACGTCATCCAAGAAACCTTATAGACCTGGGGTGGTGTTTGTCTAAGGAGATAAGCTTAAGTCTACCTTAGCTAATAGAGGGCTTTTTGCCCAATCAAGTATACCCTATGGTTCACAACTTAAAGGGCAGAACCATTGGAGAGCATACGGGCTATAGTCGTGACCGTGATATAGTGGGGTCATTTGGCGACAACCACCGCCAGAGGACTCGGTCATAATGATCATGTGGAGCCTACTAGCGCAAACAGTCGAGGACACGGCCACATCCTTCGACATGAGATTGTTTGAGAGTAAACATAGTTGTCGATTTGACTTTGGCTCCTTTGCGAGCTAGGGTTTTCTTAATTTGTCACCTCCAACAAACAATTGCGAAAGGTGAATTGAATTTTTAGCTTTAAGTCTTTAATATTGAATTTCACATAGACATTTGTAGCTCAATGATATTTCAAATTCTGCATTTAGATTAAGATTCAATCTAAGTTAATTTATTTTTAAATTATAATCATATTTTGATTGAAATATCCCCTCCGATTAAAATTTTCATTTAACACCGCCATCATCAGGGTGGTTTATTATTTCGCTACTCCAGATCCTATCGACTCTATTAATTTAGTAATAGAGGATCAGATCTACTATCGTATGATAGAATTAGCTTCTCAGATGTTTTATCTGGTTAAAAATATTATAATAACATCATTAGATTTTTAGGTTTTGTTAACCCGGACCCGATCCTAAAACCCAACCAGGAATCAACCCATAGCATCCTCAGACACTTGAATTTAAGCATTCAGCATAGTGTCGGGGCCCATGCAGGTTCTATATAGATTTTGGGATATTTGTAGGTATCCGTTCATTCATTTTACATCCAACTTGCACATTTATTTCATTTAAACAACTATACATGCTTCAAGATATTTGAAATTAAATTTAAGAAATTCCTTAAAATTCTTGTAAATATTTTCATTTTAAACTTTGCATGAGTTTTAAAATATCATGTTCAAAAACTGAGTTGCATTCTAACGAATGCAATATTCCACCATTTAAGTGGTTTACACACATCTCAGTGCGATAGGATCGAATATAGAGTTATCTTGTAATACGTTAAGTATTTCAATTATTTGAAAGCTCTCCTAAGCTTTGAAGCACTTGGATAAGGCATATGATTACTTCAAAACATATGTAAGCACTCATTCTTTTGTTAGCCTTTGATCGAGAGAGGGCACGGGAGATAGACAGAGTCTTGTGCAGCTGCTGCTCAGTCGGATCCACCAGAGTGAGTGAGAGAGGTAGGCTTGCGAGAGAGGGGGAGTTTGTTCAACCATGAGGGAAGAGTAATGAATTGCGGCTACCAATAGAATGAATAGGAGTCGCCCCCTTAAGGTTAGGTCTTATAGGCATTTATAGGTTTTTTTTAATTTTATTTAACTAATTAATTAACCCTAATTTGAAATCTTATGAAGATGTTATTAGATAATTAATATATATATTGATTAAAAGTTATTTTGATGTTTTGTACACAACGGTGCGGTCCATTTCACGATCGGAGGCCATTTGGTTCACTTCGAATCGATCGGTCGGGCTTCAAATTTGCACGTCATCACTTTCGATCACTTTACATTCATGTAGACTTGTCTGAATTGAGCATGAGCAATCTTATTTGATAAGTTTCAATATTTTGACACTAACGATGTGATCAATTTTTTGAACGGAGGTCATTTGGGCAACATCACAATTTTTCGATCTCGATATACATGTCAGCACATCGATGAACTTCTTTCTTGATCAATTGACCATCGAATTATCCAAGATGCATATTATAATTAATTTTAATGTCCTGAACATGATGGCAGAGTTTGTTCATCAATCGGAGGTCTTTGACGATTTTTAACCGCCGAGGGCATTTCAACTGATTTATGTAAGCTCGTCAAATTCACCTTGTGAGCTCGACTTAACTTATGGTGCATGCATGAAGGTCAATAAATGCCCCCAACAAATATAATTTGCGTATATAGTGAGTCATGTTTGTTGAAAACTAGTTGACCCTTTGGGCTGGCCTTGGGTCTCGAATCACTTCAGCTTTTAACTTCCATGGGTTCACTGAAGAGCTTCTTCCACCATCTACTCTTTACTTTGATGGGTTTGCTGAAAGTCTCTTTCTTTTGTGTCTTCACAGAATTAGCTTTCCTCCGACCCTAGCTTCATGCTTGATCAAGTTTGATGGAGGAATTAGTTTGTTTGCTTTGAGATTTGAAATTCCTTCTGCCCTAGCTTTAAGCTTGACGAACTTGATGAAGGATTGACTTGATTTGTCCATATTGACTTGTCAGGAAGTGTATGTATGCCCTAAGTCCTATGCTTGCTACTTTTGACGGACTCATTGAAGGGTGCATATAGTTGACCCAGCCTTCCGGCTCATATTAGGCCAATGTTGAGTTATCAGTCTAGCACTATGTGCTTTAACAGACTCAATAACCATGAAATTCCTTTAGTTCAGCCATTGCCTTTGTGTGAACTATGAAATCACTTCCTCGGTCCTGTGCTTTCTGCTTTTGTAGACTTGATGAAGGAATTGGCTTTGATTTGTGCTTTATGCTTGATCAGATCATTTGAAAAGAGATTGGAATATCACCTTGTAGGCAGTATATAGATTGATTTGAGGCAGCTCTGAATTAAGAGTTTCCTCAGATTATCTTGGTCCGATCGAGCGGAAAGATCTCTTGGATTTTGGTTACTTGTAGTCACTAAGTTGGATCTAGTTTAAGATTGAACAGCTATCATCATTAGATTGACGAGCAGGGGCTCTTTCACTGTAGCCTTTTCTTGCAGCTTATTGAGTGAGGAGAGCGTCAGCAACTCGGCCATTTGTGGGCTTGTTGAGTCCGACCTTTAGAACTACTCAAGTTTTTGACTTAAGCTATGATGGATTGACGGTCTTGTCATTAGACTGACGAACGGAGGCTCTTTCACTGTGGCCTTTTCTTGCAGCCTGTTGAGTGAGGAGAGCATCAGCAACTTGGTCACTTATGGGCTTGTTGAGTTCGACCTTTAGAACCCATCCGTGTCCTAGACTTGAAAATGTAGAGGTTGATGTTTTTCCAACTTCGTTGATTGAAGCTTCCAAAATTAGGAGTTCTTCTGACTTGATCTTCGACATTTGATGAATCTTTGAGGGGAACTTTTGACATTTAAGATTGTCTTTTCGTGTATTGAAGCATTCTTTTGTTTGTAAGACCTGCAACTTTAACAATAATAGTTATAGATATATTCAGGGATCTCGACATAAAGCTTGATGTCAACCTAAATACATTTGCAAGAAGCTCTCCTGTTTCACAGGAAATGATTGAATGACTTTGATTTATAAAAACTAAAAAATACTCCATGTCTAATAGGGAGATTGCAGACTAGTTCAAAAATGTATTATAAAGTTTAAACTTCTTTAATATAAATAAATGGAGCTCATTATGATTATTATACATATATTTATCTAAGGATTTCGGCTTGAAGCATGATGTCAACTTAGCTAAATATATAAAATGCCCCCTGTCTAATAGAGGGAGGCTTTCACAGTAACTTGAAAATGCGTTCTCATTTTACGAGAAAATCTTCAAATGATATTACATATGTATTTGATATGAAAGCCTTACTAGTGCAAGATTCATTTAAGTATTTATATACTTATCCATAGTCGGTTGATATTTCTTGAGATATCGACTGTTGATTAGTGGCATCAGTCGTTGACCATTCTTATCAATAAGCTGGTAGGCTCCTCCTTCATACACCTTTTCTATGACGTAAGGACCTTCCCAATTAGTTTCAAATTTACCACTAATCTTGTAATGAGGGATGATTGGCCTTCTCAGCACCAGAACTAATTCACCTTTCTAGAATGTCGGAGGATCTACTGAACAATTGAATGTTTTAGACATCCTTGCTCTGTAAATTTCTAAACTTTATTGAGCTTGGAGTCTAACTCCATCAAGCGCATCCAACTCTTCCATTCATGGTGAGCTTCTCATCTTGAGTAAGATTGAATTGGATAGCTACAAGTGATGACAACTCAACTTCTAGTGGCAAACTTCAACCCAAATGTTAGAGCATAAGGAGTGGCTTTGGTTGGCATTTTATAAGTTATTATGTATGCCCAGAGTGCTTCCATCATTTTAGTGTGCCACTCTCTTTTATTCTTCATGAGAATCTTTTTGAGCAGCTTTATCAATGTATTATTGAGAGCCTCTGCTAAACCATTAGCCCTTGGATTATAGATTGATGAATATCTCCAATCGATTTTATATCGATCAGTAAATATGTATATCTTCACACTCTTGAAAGCTGGACCGTTGTCTGAAATGATTGGTCATGGCACCCTGAATCTATTGACAACATTATTGGTGAAGAAGTCAACGACTCGATCAGCACTAACTTCGTTAAATGGAGCGGCCTTGGCCCACTTGGAGAATTAGTTAGTAGATGCTAGAATGAATGGATGTCTCGCTGATGATGGAAGATCAATCGGTCCAAGTATATTTGTGCCCCAACTTTCGAACAGCCAGGACACTATTATTGGGTGTAGAGGATTCAGAGGTTGATGAATGAGATCCCCATGGACTTGGCATTCATGACATTTTCTGGCATGATTTATGCAGTCTTTCACCATTGAAGGCCAATAGTATCCCATCCTCTTAATTTGGCCATTTTAGACGACTGCACATATAGAGTCCTTCATAAATTTCAGACATTACTCTGTTGGCTTCATCTGTCCCTAAGCATTGCAGCCACATTTGCTCAAAAAATCTACAGTACAATGTGTCATTGACATAAGCATATCATAAGATTATTTTTGTAATTTGCGTGGCTAGTGATTTATTGCTCGACAATTTGCTTTCTTTGAAATAATTGATGAAGGGTTGTTTCCAATCATCTGGCTCTTCCACTATGAAAGCTTTGCATGATTTGTTTGCTGTACTTTTGAGTTTTTCTATCTCTTGTACTTGTCATTATTTAGGAGAGTGAGAAGCAATTTGAATTACTTCCTACTGGCTTGAGTTTGATGTCCCCTCTACCTATGGGAATATGGATTTACTGGTTGCAGAACTTAACGAGTGGACACTTCCATCAACACATCATCATTGTCCGTGTTTGCCATCTCTTTTGCTAGCTTGGCCAGGTAATCTATTTTACTATTCTTCAATCGAGAAACTCGAGCTAGTTTAATGTTTGAAATTTGCTTCATGAGCTCAAGAACTCACTTATAATAGTATACCAAATCATGCTTGTTAATCTTATAGAGACCCAACACTTGGTTGA
This sequence comes from Cymbidium sinense, assembly GCA_021442155.1. Classification (NCBI taxonomy): domain Eukaryota; kingdom Viridiplantae; phylum Streptophyta; class Magnoliopsida; order Asparagales; family Orchidaceae; genus Cymbidium; species Cymbidium sinense. The sequence goes on along the minus strand of CM038224.1, from coordinate 121,187,571 downwards.
TTACCAATTGAGAGTCTCCAAAGATTCTTAAATTTGGAATGCCAATAATAACAGCTTCTTCGAGACCTACCACCAATGCCTCATATTCAGCTTCATTGTTGGTTCTGGCTCAGTTATATGAACTCTCATTATGCCACCTTCGGTGTTATGAAGATGAGGCCAACGCCAGCTCTTACTTTTGGTAGATTTGGGGGCTGAGCAGACTTAATAAATGATGCACCATCAAAATACATTTCCTAGATCTGCATTTCCTCCCTTTCATGAATTAGCGTGATCTGCTCATCTAAATCATCGAATCTGAATCTTGGAATAGATGCAAGAGAAATTTGCTAGTATTTTCCCCTAATAGCTTTCTGAGATACATATGTAATATCAAACTATAACAGGAGCACTGCTCATCGTGCCAAATGACCTGTCAACACTGGTCTTATCATCAAGAACTTCATGGATTAATCTTTGATATGAGTGTTATCTTATGTGACAACATGTAATGTCGAAGCTTCTGGGTGGTGAAGATCAGTACAAGACAATGCTTCTCGATCGGAGAGTACTTTGCCTCAACTCCAATCAATCTTTGACTGATATAGTACAACATATTTTCCTTGCCTTCTTCATTGTGTATGCCAGGAATGCTCCAAGGATTATTCTAATGCTTGTATACAAAATAAGAGGCTTTCCTGGGATTGATGCCGTCAAGATTGGTGGATTCAATAGGTATCTTTGATGTCGAATGCTTCTTGACACTCATTGTCCCATTTAAATAGTACATTCTTCTTCATCAATTTAGTAAATGGTTGACATCTGCCCCAAAAATTTAATATAAAGCATCAGATGAATGCCAAATGTCCCTACACAGAACGAAGCTGATGAAGATTCTTCGACGGTGGCATATTCACTATCGCTTTTATTTTATTAGAGTCGATCTCAATTGCTCTATGCCTTATCACGTAGCCAAGGAACTTTCTAGATGAAACCCCGAATGCACATTTGAGAGAGTTCATCTTGAGATCGTACTGTCTAATTCTTTTGAAGACCATCCTCAGGTCACCCAAATGATCTCTTCGATCTATGCTCTTGATGATGAGGTCATCCTTGTAGCATTCTACTTTCTGATGAATCAACTCATCGAAGATGCGTCATGGCTCGATATGTAGAGATTCTTCAATCAAAGGGCATGACTATGTAGCAGTATATACCAATTGGCATCCTAAATGATGTGTGCTTCTCATCTTCAAGAGCCATCTTGATTTGATTGTATCCCAATGATCCATCCATAAATGAGAACATGTCATAGTTGGAAGTATTGTCTACTAGTAGTTCTGATATTGGAAGCGGAAGATCATCTTTTGGGCATGCTTTGTTCAGATCTCAAAAATCAATGCAGATACGGATTTGACCATTTTTCTTTCTCACTGGAACCACGTTGGCAATCCAATTTGCATACTTTTCTTCTCAAATAAAGCCTGGTTCAATCAACTTCTTAGTTTCTAATTCTTCTTCTTCCCTCTCATTTGCCTAGGAGTTTGCTTAACAGACATTGCATCTGATTTAATGGCAAGTTTATGAACTGCCACCTCAGGGGATAAGCCTAACATTTCAAAGTATGTCCAAGCAAAGCAGTCTTTGAATTCACATAGCAGAGCTTTCATTTCTTTGACCTTTTATCAGGCAGAAGGCACAAAATGTTGGGTGAGGGTCATCCTCTGTTCCCAAGTTAATTTCCTTCAACTCATCCATGGTAGTTGATTGTCCACCATCTTCATGCTCTTCAGGTGCTGGCTTAGCTTCTACTTCCTCATCGTTGGTCAGATAAACCTCATAAAGATTATCTTCATTTTCAATTTTAGCATCAGTCTCTTCTTCTGTTACCGTATAATAGGTTTTTCTTTGATGGTGTTTATTGGATGTATCCAAGACCTTTAGATGTATGATTATCACACTTTCATGAGGTCTATGGACTTTTTAGACCCAGAGGGCATCAAAGAAGTGGGCTCTCCATTTATCTGTTCCAATATTAACTTTAAATTTAAGCATCATCTTGTGAATCCTTGGAGGATATTTTGGCATTCTTATGAGAACCATATCATCAGATTCATCAAATTGCATGAGCCAATCAGAATCCTGGTGATAGCACTCCTCAGACTTGTAAAATGAAATTCCACGTTCATTACTTCCAGGCAAAGGAGGCATATAGAAAGTCTTTAACTCTTCAACAATGTGGACTTCATGTGGAGTGATTTCTTTGAAGTGTTGAAAAGAAACCCACACGATCACTAATGATTCCTCTGATATCAATAGGTCTACCATCCTTCTTGAAAAGATACACTGAACTTCACTTTCATAAGTAGGTTCAGAATCATATTCAGAATTTGAGTATTCCATAATTTTATTTTCTTTCACCAAAGACTTGTTTACTCCCTTGGGTCTGACAGAAGGATCATCCTCTTCTTCTTCTATGTCACTGCCCTGATGAGGAACTAGCCTTTTCAACTTATGTGATGCATTAGCTACTTTAGGAAGAGTCGACATTGCTTTCTTTCTTCCTTTTCCTTCTTCACTTTTGTGCTATTTTGTAGCCTTTGAGGTAGAAGCTTTGGATGGTTGAGGCTTGGGCTCCCTCAACAAATAGTATTTCACATCTTCATAGATTTTAGCTTCATGGAATTTAGAAATTCTAGGTTCTTCCTTGCCTCTTTTGTATTTTATGCATTGGTTCAAAGTAGACAGGACCATTCCATACTCATGTAACTGGCCCCAACAAGGCCTGAATGAGGTGTCACATCAATGACATGGAATTTGGCTGTGAAGTTCAATCTTAGCGCAAGGTAAAAGATCTGAACAACTTTTTCCCTTTTTCATTGAAGTCGTGGATCATCAATTTGTCCCGTCCTAGATGCTGAACATCAAGGGACAATCCTCTCAATGTCTTCAGACTCATGAGATTAATGGATGAACCTGGATCAATTAGAATTTGATTGATTATGACACCATCGCACTCCGCAGAGATATATAGCAGGAAATTGCATTATGATGTCCCGAGCATAAGATCTTCCTTAGAGAAGGTGATCATCGAAGGTCTTGAGAGTGTAATACTTCAATAATACACTGCTCGGTGAAGTACGCTTCATATTTCTCCAGATTCTTAAGAGCCTAAATTAAGGTTTCATGGAGATCCTGTGACATCAGGAGGGCCTCATACACATCAATTGTGTAGGGATCTTCCTCAAGTGCGACAAGATGTTGTAATCGATTCCTTTATCCATGCTAGACTTCTTTGGATCTTTGGGAATGATATTTTCATTAACTTCTATGTTCTTGTCATTGCCTTTATTTGGCGTTCCTTTCTTCTATGATGACAACACCTTCCACTTCTTAACTTTGAGGTCTCTATTTGCTCGATTCTTCTAAAGATGTCTCCTCTTCAGAACCACTATTTATGCCTGAGGATCGGATGGAGGCTTTAGAATCACTTCCCAATTTTATGCCCTACATGGTGATATTGAAGACTCGACTCATCTTTCTTGGAAAGCACAAGTCTTCTTCCAAGCTATCTTCTGTTTGCTTCACCATCAAGCAAGGCTTGAATGCCACATTATTGGTGGTTCTTCTTCTTATATTATCTCAAAGAAGTAGATTCTATCGGGGAGTATCCAAGGATGTTGAGATAACCCAACTGACTTCTCCAAAAAAGATTCTTCATCATCTCCTTCATCATTTGTTTCAATGATTTGGAGTCCTGACATGAAATCAGCAAGCTTAATTGGTTGTCTTGCTGGTTGTTGATATTCTTCAAGATTATTAATAATCTTTTGGGTGGTAGATTTCTTCTTTATCTTCTTTTGTTTGGCTTGCCTTTTGGGAGTTTTTGGCAAACTCTGAATAGGTTATTTCTCAGGGCGGGGAACACCAATCACCTTGGACTACTTTTAAAGAGCAGAACCTTTTGATGTAGACCCTACTTTTAGTTATAATACTGGTTCAAGCGGTGATTTTCACTTGACACCAGGAATGCCTTCTAATTGCTTCAACATCTTCACAATTTTCTTTGAGACCGCAGTCTCCCATTTTTCATTCTCAACTGTCTTTTCTTTTGCTTTATCTTTCTGTGGGGGCATGGAAGATGACGTAACCACCCTCGTAGATTTTTTCTTCGGGTGAATAAGAACATTGTTGGATAGCATGAATTCACCTCTTCTATATTTTCTTTCTAGCCAGTCCTTGAATACATAGCAATCTTCTATAGGGTGGCTAGGAACCCGATGATATGAGTAATTTGGGTTGTCTTCATCCTAACTCTTCGGTTTTTTACATTCTGCAACTCCAACCCGCCTTGAGTGCTTGCAAAATAGTTTGGCCATGCTTTCCTTTTGAATGAATATTCCTTGTTCATCTTCTCCTTATGGACGATTTGATCATCATCTCCTAATGATTGCCTTAATCACCACTACCCGAGAAAGTTTTGGGCTTGTCATTGCCTCCAAGAACTAACCTTGATTGAGAATTGAAGGTTTATTTAACTTTCTCTTCAAAATAGATAGGTTATTTTCCCTTATCTATATTATAAGTTGCCCTCCTTCCTCTATTTGAATCATATGAAGCAATGTGAGATTCTCCTCCTTGATTCTGGGAACTTCCCTTTCTTTGTTTTGTTTGGATGACCTTCAATTTTAGAAAGATTCAACTTTTCAAATTTTGCCACCCGATCAAGTAGTTCTTGAAAGGTGGTGATGGAAGCCATGCATAAATAGGGCACCATTTTATCATCAATGTTGCCCATTAGTAGCTGAATTGCATGTTCCTCTTCTATATATTCACACTTCATGCTCATGTTGCACCACGAAGTTATGTATTTAGTGACGAGTCATCCTTCTTTCTCTTCTCTCCAAGAGGTCACTATTATGGTCTTCTAACTACACTAGTAAATCTTTTGATAAACATTGCCTCCACTGAATGTCTTAATTGAGTCATTTGGCAACTCCACATTCACTCAAAAGTTAAGTTAAGCTATGAACTGGCTAACAACAAGGCATTACCCCATACCACAAGTTGCTTTGAATTGTGCTAAGTCTGGTTACCACCATCAAATGAATGGAATTGTAACCTTTAAGATACGATACCGGTCATATTCTGTGATATACCTTTCATCACCAATTTTTTCACCTGTTCTGCAGCTATGACAGCTTTAATCTTTTCACTTATAATAGTTTCAAGTTGTACAACAATCACTGGCTCGGATGTGCTCAGTATTTGCTAGAGAATGGGTGGAGCAGTCAATTGATTGACTTTGTTTCTATCATTATGAGCACTTTGTGCTCCAAAGGTTTGTGGCGCTTGCTCAACTGGTGGATTGATGGGTGTAGTGTTGGTTGTTTGATGATTGACAAGAGGAACTAGTGTCGACGCGTGGCGTTCCTCGCATTATTATCATGAGATTCATCACATCATCATCGATTCATCTTTAAATTTAGAGAGATCTCCTTATCTTTAGCCTTCATCCGCCATCGTGCATTTGCCTCGCACGAGCAAGTGTAGTAATCGGTGAATGGCGTGTTATCTTCTTCTTCGGTTCCTCTTCTTGCTCATCACTTGAGGAGGAACTAAAAGGTTCTACTGCTTGATTTGATAATGGTTCTTCGTGGATAGAGGTGCGCTCCATGATGCTCGATCGATACTATCATACATCGATGGGTTCCATGTGTTGTACCATATACACCACATCTACCCCATGATATCTTCTTCATCTTCTTCTTCTTCTTCTTGTAGTATTATCTCTGATTGAAATCTCCATCTGATTTCAGGCTCAGAGTGTGGGTCGAACGTCTCCTCAATCGGAGGGATACCATCAAAATTGAGGGAAGATCATTTAGGTTGGTGATGGGATTCCATGCTGAATTCTTCAGGGTGTCGACCACCATGAGCCTCATTGACTATAACATTCTTTTTAAGAACCCATTCATTGGGTCCTGCCATCAGATTGATATGCAACCGGATGTCATGTCTTTCTTATGGCGCTTCTTCTTGGGGCTTCGACCTCCATACTTATTTTTCCTTCTACCGGGACCTTTCGACAATGGATTACCGAACACGTGGTTCAGGTGTCACACCCCGATGTTCATCAGTAGGGCTAGTTTGTAATGCTCTTGAGTTCTTACTACCTTTGATGGTAGCTTTGTGGAGCATTGGCTTCTCTAATAATTGGTCTTTGATATCTCTTCTTCATAAGGCCTTATTCTTTTACAACTTTCACCTTGTGCACTCTAGAGGCTAGAGGATGCATCCTTTGTGGGGTTGGAGTTTGGTACTGTTCTTAATGATTGTTTAATATCACGTAGAGTTATTCCTTTTCACCCACTTGAGATTTTCAAATTTCTTGTGGGTGGGAACACTCGCTTTGGTTCCAATTGATTGTGTAATAGAGGGGCCGTGAGAGCACTTGGGCCCCAACATTCCTTCTTCTCCTCTGCCTTCTAGTCAGCTTTCCTCCAGATGAGAAAGCTGCAGCATCATGTTGGCCTTGTGCAAAGGGCAACGTCGACAGGAAAGTAACGGGGATGCACTACTGAAATTGTTTGCCCAATCATCATTCTCTTCATTGCTGGAGCTTCAATGTGTCCCAACCTTTTAAATATAGAGGCTTTCTTTCGAGGGACCTCAATGTAAGTTTTTTAATGGATTTGGCATGCATGAGTCGATATGCAAGTTATGCATGATTTTCATGCATTTAGCATAGTTTGAGTAGCATCATTGGGAAATCTATGCTACCAAATTGTATAGTAGCTCTGTCCTCTATTAATGAGCATTAGCCGACGGATGTTGGCTAATGCACTGCACAATGAAGGGTGTTCTGAAGATCCATCTGCGAAATGAAAGATGAGGATTAGTAATTAGTAATTGATATATCATCCAACACTTTCATGATGCAGAGATATAATAGAACAAACATGATAAAATATGAAAATAAGTTATGAATAAGAAAAGATTTTCAAAACTTTAGAATTATGTTCATTATAAAAATAATTTTAAGTTTCAACCAATTTAACTTTATAAATAACTTTAAGTTTTCATTTTACTATACTCCGTTACTATCATAGCTTTGATTTGACTAGCCAAAGATGGAAAGAGAAACCTGTCCCCAGCGGAGTCGCCAGAAATCTGTGGGCTCCAAAATTTATCGCCGACCTCTCGATGAAGAGAGTGATTTAAAGTGTCGATGTAATTTTAGAAGGTAGATGGAATAGTATATAAGACACTACCTAGAGATTTCACCCTCATTTTGTGAGGACTTTAGATCTGGTTCTAGGTTTCCTATAGGCGCAAGCACCTATATTTAATTACCCTCTCGTCGAGAGAACTTTTGATTTGGTAAGTTAGGTCACTTAGTGCGTAGTATAATAGCAAGATGTGGAGTTTTGAAATTTAGATTTATGAAATTCATTATATTTAACTTAAAGTATGGGGAACGATGATGTGCGATCTAGATCCCATGGTTCCGTCATCCCGTGTTATCGCGGTCCCTAGTCTACTTAGTAAGAGGAGGTAGTCGACCCAACCTGACCGAAGGATCCTTATCAGCAACACATGGGTTACATCATCCAAGAAATCCTTGTAGACCTGGGGTGGTGTTTGTCTCGGAGACAAGCTTAAGTCTACCTTAGCTAACAAAGGTTTTTTGCCCAATCAAGTATACCCTATGGTTCACAACTCAAAGGGCAGAGCCATTGGGGAGCATACGAGCTACAGTTGTGACCGTGATATAGTGGGGTCATTTGGCGACAACCACCTGGCTAGAGGACTCTGGTCATAACTGCATCATGTAGAGCCTACTGGCCAAGCGACTCAGTCAGAGAACACGGGTCACATCCTTGCTGACATGAGATTATTTGAGAGTAAACATAGTTGTATACTTGATTTGACTTTGGCTCCTTTGTGAGCTAGGGTTTTCGTAATTTGTCACCTCTGACAAATAATTGTGGAAGGTGAATTGAATTTTTAGCTTTAAGTCTTTAATATTGAATTTCACTTAGACATTTATAGCTCAATGATATTTCAAATTCTACATTTAGATTAAGATTCAATCTAAGTTAATTTGTTTTGAAATTATGATCATATTTTGATTGAAATATCCTCCATTAAAATTTTATTTAACACGCCATCATCGTGGTGGTTTATTATTTCGCTACAGATCCTATAATCTATTAATTTAGTAATGAGGATTAGATCTATCTGTCATCAAAATTAGTTTCTTAGATGTTTATCTAGTTGAAAATATTATAAAAACATCATTAGATTTTTTAGGTTTTGTTAACCCGGACCGGTCCTAAGACCCAACCGGAATCAACAAAAGATCCGTATTACACTTGAATTTAAGATTCAAAGATAGTGGGGCCCATGCGTTCTATATAGATTTTGGGATATTTGTAGTATCCGCTCATTCATTTTACATCCAACTTGCACATTTATTTCATTTAAACAACCATACACGCTTCAAGATATTTGAAATTGAATTTAAGAAATTCCTCAAAATGCATGTAAATATTTTCATTTTAAACTTTACATGAGTTTTAAAACATCATGTTCAATATCGAGTTGCATTCTAACGAATGCAATATTCCACCATTTAAGTGGTTTACACACATCTCAATGCGATAGGATCGAATATAGAGTTATCTTGTAATACGTGTAAGTATTTCAATTATTTGAAAGCTCTCATAAGCTTTGAAGCACTTGGATAAGGCATATGATTACTTCAAAACATATGTAAGCACTCATTCTTTTGTTCAAGCTTTCATATGTATTTCAAGACATCTAAATTGAGAGGATGATTTTAGCATATGCACAAATATTTGCCTATTCTAAAACACTTTGAGTCTTTGTTCACTTGAATTAAAGTGATGATGTTCACCAAGTGCATGTCAAAGTATTTTTTTTAAAGTCTTTCGCATATGCATCAATGTGTAATTGAATATGAGTATATCTCATAGTATAAGAAAACATCATATTGCTATATTCAGAAGCTTGCAGCAAATTTAAATTAAGTGAAATATCACCTCATCAGACATGCATAAAGTCTGCCTCATTTGAATGTTCGCATGAGTATCAGAGGCATTTAGACTGGATGGAATGAAAATAATACTGTGAATATGCACAATGAATCATTTCATTTGGGTACTTAGCATGAATCTCAAAGCTATAGCTTTAGAGGAGACTATTTCATGATATAGGTTCTCTTCCTTTTTTTTTTTTTGATATTTCCATGAAATAACGAAATGATTGATATTTGAATGTTTGCATGTGCATCAAAAGCATTTGGATTAGATGAGTGATGTATCTTTAGAGGAGACTATTTCATGAAATTTTCTCATAACTCATTTATATTCTCATTTATATTTACATATATAAATGAAATATAAATTCAAATCAACCAAATCAAATCCAAAATTGAAACTCCTAATTCAAAATCTTTTCTAAGTCCTTAATTCCCTCTTGAGGACTTAGCCAAAATCATCTTTAAATCAATTCAAACTCATGAGATTTTTTTCATAAATCATTTATATTCTCATTTATATACACATATATAAATGAAATATAAATTCAAATCAATCAAACTAAACTCAAAATCAAATCCAAACTCTAAATATTTCCTAAGTCCTTTAAATTTCCTCTTCATGACTTAGCCTAGATCATTATCAAATCACTTCAAATCTTTGAAATTTTATCATAACTCATTTATATTCTCATTTATATTCACATATATAAATGAAATATAAATTCAAATCAATCAAACCAAATCCAAAAAATCAAACTCAAATTCAATCAAAATCTAACCTAAGCCTTTCAAGTCAAATGCTTGAACTTAGCCAAACCAACTTCAAATCAAGTCAAACTCTTGATTTTCCTTCATGATTCAATCAATCATTCAATCATGAATCCAAATATAAATATGAACTACAATCACCAAGCCAAAATCAAACTAACCCAAGTCAAATTCATATTCATGCTTTTGACTTGAAATTGTCAAATGAATCAAAACACATTTGACTTCAAACCACTTGCAAATGGATTTATATTTCAATCATGAGT